>JABBOT010000002.1:6149506-6230544 GCA_016165875.1 Acanthopleura granulata
GGAAAGTCGTTATAGATGCACAGTATCTTGCGCAGATGCTAAACTGAACAGCACGTGGCTTTGTTTACGTTCCGAATCGAGGTGGGCGGAGCTTTGTGCGAAACTGGTCATCGACACTACACATACAACTCATAATAAAGCAATATTCTGTGTTAAATTTAAATTTAGAGTTTGTTAAATCCCGGACGGAATGGGAAGGAAGCCAGAGACATGAACTACAGCCGAAATGACAGTATACATAGTTCACGGTCATGTTGTTGTTGTTGTAATCGTTGGCCACATTGAATCCGCTGTTTTCCGTAAGTTTGGTATGCAGCTATTGTGCCCTCCTTTTTAGGAATTGAATATGTTCTGAAAAACACAAGACACTTAACAGAGACAGTATGCAACAACTGTGTAATAAAGTTGTCAGCTCGCTACCACACACCATCTATCATAAGATAAATTGTCGCTCGCTACCACACACCATCTATCATAAGATAAATTGTCGCTCGCATACGTGAGTGGCTTGTTGGTCTAGTGGTATGATTCTCGCTTAGGGTGCGAGAGGTCCCGGGTTCAATTCCCGGACAAGCCCCGCCTACGTTTTAGCTCTTTGTATCTGGCTTGTGTTATCACACTTGTCAAACGTGTTGACATTACTTCGAATCGACTTTTATTTCCATTGACATAGATCCATACTATACCAAATCCATACCCTAAATGCAAAATTCATCAAATACATAATTCACCCGTAAATCCAGAAAGGGCGTTCTTAGTCGATAATAACACGATTCATTTCCAAGCAAACTAACACCCCAGAAGGCCGAAGGAATAATGTGTAGGCAGTGTATAAAATAAGAGAGAAGAATTCGACCATTAGCTTTCAAGGATGATAGGGAACGCAGTCGATTTTTAAGGCATAATATCCTTTTCAAATCTTAAACTAAGGCCTATATATTCAAATGCTATATATTATATTTACATGTACTTCCATGTGCATGTTCTTTTCTGGTTCCCTTTTCGATCATCGAGTCAATAAATTTGCCCCTGGACCTTAAATTTAGAAATGTTTATGCGTATGTTTTTGTTGTTGTTAGACTCAGACCCGAATGCTGACATATCTACCCATCAAATACATGTATTTATTTAATGATAGTTTCCATATTGTCTTCCTATAAGCCTTGTTACTGATTTTACTTAATTTATTTATTTATTTATTTGATTGGTGTTTTACGCCATACTCAAGAATATTTCACTTATACGACGGCGGTCAGCACTATGGTGGGAGTAAACCGGGCAAAGACCGGGGAAAACCCATGACCATCCGCAGGTGGCTGGCAGACCTTCCCACGTACGGCCGGAAAGTAACTTGAACTCCTGAGCGCATTGGTGGGTGGCTCCTAGGTCATTGCACTGCGCTAGCGCGCTATCTATAATGAGCCACGGAGGCCCCCCCTCTCCCGTCACTGATTTCGATAAAATGTACTCCTGTATTTCCTGTCTGTCGATTCTTTGAATTGGAAGGAACATATCTAAACTGACTGAACACGATTTTTATTATTCAGCAAGCTTTTTTTAATTCTCTGCCAATATAGGTAGCTAAGAAAAAAATAGTTCAGAACTTACTTTTAAACTCATTTTGTTTACAATATACTTTAATTGGAATCAGAATATTTTACCTGCTGTTAAAAGAAAAACATCTCCCATATCGACAAATAACTGCATGCTACTTCGTTTTATTGTTACTTAACACTACCATGGCAGCGGTTAACGTGCCAGTGTAGCACACTCAGGAGCCTCTCACCACTGCAAGTCAAACTCATGCTGGCTTCCTCTCCGATGGTACGTTGGGAAGGTTGCCAGAAGCCTGCGCTCGTGTGTTTCCCGCGGGATCTGTAGGGATGCTGACCTCTGCATTGTATGTCGAGAATGCCAACTGTCTTTTCCTCTGGGCTTTTATATTGGAATCGCAAAGATATGGACCGAGAAACCAACCCGATTATTACAGGTTTGAATCCCGCCCACTACCATTATACATGCATTTAGGCAATATAATTATATGAACGATGCAGCTAAACAGATTTGCATTGTCTAAATACTTATGTACAAATAGGGAAAATATAGCAAAACAGTAGCTGTCTTGCTGTTTGAGTTAAACTTTTGTAGTTTTCGTATGCTCATGGATTAACAGCACATGTTATCCCAGTTATCGCTTTCATAGAAGCACCATGCACTTTGGATCGATGTTGGAACACCCCTATAGAAAAATTCCAGCTGATCTATGTTCCTCAATTAAATATGGTGTACAGATAGAGATTTAGCCGAGACAGCAAAACATATAAACTCAAGGAAAAAAGCATTGTATATTAGTTTGATATTAGACAAGGGCCATGTATGGTTTTTGTCGGTTTCGATATAGTTTTTAAAACGCCTTTATTTACACAGCAGCGAAGTGAAATACACCTGTCAGTAATTAATAAATATCATGTAATATGGGCCGTGTCTAGAAACTGGTTTTATAGCTTAAGTAAGAGGGCGGGTGTTTTATATCAGGCAGGGCATTTGTCCTGGTTGGTGGTTTACTTGGGCGCTCATTTTTCCTCCGTTTATAAGTCACATAAGTAAAAATTTTTGAGCAGGGCGTTAAACACCAGTCAAATAAATAAATAAAGAAAGAAATAAAGAAATAAATATGTGTACTGGTGCCTGACCAACCCTTTAGGAAACTGTTAAAAGTAGTAGAAAAAAAATAGCACGGAAAAGGCAATGTTGGACTACAGAATTGTAATTCGCGTTAATACCGTGTGCGCTTTTGTTTCCCTTATATAAGTGCATATATTTGCACTATTTGAATTAACATTTATGACTCGGGTATAGCTGTACTATCACAAGTGTTTGTGGCCAAAACTACAATATGCGAGTGCTTTATGGTGTATGCAACATTCTTTATGCAATTACGCAACCGATTCGTTATAATATTGACACTGGCGCCTCGTGTCACACTTGTGACAATGCACGCATGCGGATAAGTGGTATTTCACCATTATGAAGTGACATCTGCTCGTCTCGCGGAGTGCGTTATAGACACAAGTTGCACGTTTTCTTTTCACCGTGAAAAATTTGACCATAAGTTATAAACACATTAACAACATAAACCTGTACGCATGTACAATTTGAGTCGTTTGAGTTGGTATTGCAGGAGTAGAATTGTGCTGTTTTGTACTCTAACGGATGTGAAGTTGCCAGATTAGGTGAGTGGTCTCTTTTATAATCGCAACTCTATAATATGCAGTTGTTCGTCCGGCCGTCCGTTTGTATGTCCGGGGACCATGATGGAATGAATGAATGCATGAATGGTTATTGCTTAACACCACGTCGGCAACATTTCAACCACATCGTGGCGAAAACGCATTTAAACCAAGAAGCAGCAAGTCAGCCCACTTAAGATAAGGGTTTCATGTTTGGAAAGCGGCTTCTACATTATGGTGAAATGTTCCTCTTTAAAGTGGGGCTATTGCGATGAAATGTTTGATTTCATCACCATAAGTAAGTGTTGGTCAGTTTCCATGAAATGAACACATTAAAATAAGCTTTCTCATTAATATAGCATTTAAGCCCTAATCAAACATTCATTAGGGCTTCACGTAGACCCCGCGCTTCTCTGTGCCTTGACTGTACTTTACTAGTAGCCACGATTGGCTATAACGGTATGAAATAAAGCGTCAAGCCATAGAGAAGCTCAGGGTCTAGCTTAACCTGTAGTTAAGCCGTAATTGTTCATTCATTCTGATTAATTGTACTTTCGCGGAAAGAGATACTCTAATCCAGCTTCTTTTTAACTGATAGATTTGTGTGTTATACAGATCCGCCACAAAACTGTTAAACTGGATGGAGCTTTATTCCTCAAACTCACTTTTTGCTACGATTATTATTTTGTTGGACGTACCATTTACATAGGCTACAGTGTCTGATAGAGAATTTTAAAATGAATAATTCCAAATCACTCAACACAAAGGTTTATTTCAGCATATATTGTATCACATATAACAAGACACAAATTTAAATGAAATGTGAAACTTGTAAATGTAATAAGGGCACCAAAAAACTTACTTTGATTGCCGTCGAAAGCGAGGTCTTCCGATAACCAATAATAAATTCAGTATCAGTCTTTGAAATAATTTCAGTCTACATTGTATGCGCAAGGCAGTGGCAAATCACACCGGTGTGTCTCGGTTGATACCAAGTCATACTGGTATCCAAAGAAACACTGTCGTCGAGACGAGCGGCTTTATAAAACAGCCATATTATACATATATTATACATGGATATATAAACTTGCATCTAAGATTAAAATACCTTACTCTGATTTTAGACCCAATGTTCGTCACTTTTGACATCCTGAATGAGACTCCATAAAATACTGCGTGAAATTCACCGTAATTGGTTATAGTGTCTTGATCGAGACAAAGTAATTTTAACGAGGTGCCGTATTGTCGTTAAGCTGCAAGTTTTCCCGGAGTTTGCTGCATGCGATGAATGATTGGCTGTCCGTACTTGTGTGAAGGCTTTGAAGATGCTACACTCTTGACATATTTCAGATATTTATGTCATTAACTATTTGACTGCCACTGGTCTGTACCATGAAACATACTGTGCTTGTAATGCCTTTCCATGAAAAATATTGAAGACTGTATTTCTCGTTTTAACCGTTTTTTGTTTTCTCACGCTGATTTTAAAGGCGCTGGCCTCTTATTAGACCTTGGATGTTTCCATTCTCATGTCGAAATCAATATAACTGTTTCCTGACTCTTCATGTTCTCACTATACGATATGGCTGAAAATACTGCCAGCGTGACCTAAAATACCATACACTCATTCATAATGTCTCATTCCGGACTCTCACCCTTCAAATACACCCAGATTATTTACTGTCTCTAAAATGACCATTTAGACCGCCTCGTTGGCCTAGTAGTTAGGGGTTGGGAGATTGGGATGCGGGTTGAGTCATACGAAAGACTTTAAAAATGGTACTTGTTGCTGCTTCGCATACACTCGTACATACATATAATGCCCATTTACATTCACCCCACACACCTATTTTATTGTCTCACCGCAATGGTGTATATCTTTCTACTAGCTGGGTTTCACCTTCACTTAACCGTGGTGACAGTAAAGTATTATTCCGATGGGGTGCATAAGAGAGGGACTAGCGACCATGTATAATGCATCAGCTTGACCAGATGAGATGCCCAGGTAGAGAAAATTGCGCTATCAACATCAAAATACATTTGATGATGAATCACCTGAATACTTCGGCATTTATTTTACATTTATTGGTACATATTAACAGAACGTAGAAAAGGTGTGAATAGTAACGCAAATATGTCCATTGAATATGCGTCCCTTTTGATTTTGCTAATCAGGCGTTCCAATATCTCCTATCATCAACTCTGCACCATCCACGGTCGGTTAGCTCTGATGTGGTACAGAGGATATATTAACCAGCGTATTGTGTACCGCGTGATTGCCACAATGAACTAATGACCCTTTTGTTTCAGGGTGCAAGCTTTACCGTTGAAGCATGCAAATAATTTCAAGTATTTCAGTACACGTGTTTAGCGTTAACTCCGCGCTCAAGTCTCATCTTGAGCAAAGACATTGAGTGATAATAAGTTTCCGCTGTTCACATTGCCATGGTAAAGTACGAAATTCAGCTCATTTCATAACACAAGACGTGTGTAGAATGTCAACTCAGAAGTGAACATCGGTAAGTTCATTTGAAATTCACTTCTCAGATAATTCTTTGAGTATTTATTAAGTTTATTTCCACTTTGACGGAAGAGTCGTTGGATCTCTGACAATCCTAAGCACAGTTAACCTACGTGATCTCTATGTACCAGACAACATATGTGAGTACAGCACAGATCTGGTCCAATATTTGGAAAAGTCTGTATGTTTATGCATGTACATGTCATGACTTTAGATTCCTTTGTCATCAGTTGCCATTGACATTTTTGGAGACATACGTCAATCCAAAATTCATCACATGTATTCACGTTCTGTACCCCAGAAATTTCAAAATGGCATTACATAATTTCAAGGACAGTTTACAAAGTTTTACTGCATGGTGGCTTAAGTTGAGTAATGTGCACGTAGGAACAGCTCTGTTGGAAACACTCTTGCATCAAAGCGCTTATGTAATGTCTTGTATATCTTCTTTGTTTCGGCGATAAAGTGAAACTTCATGCATCAAATCGAGTTAAACCAAAAAGTCGGCAACAAGGACATGACTATACCTACATTTGTTCAACACTGTACAAGCTACTAGCGTGACATCTCGATAGTATTGCATACGTCAAAACAGTTGATTCTTTGGTAAGGTTTCTATATTTACAGCATCCCTTAACTGACACTGTTGTGTGACAATACAATATCTTGAATGGTGTTTTCATGGCGCTTTTCTACTGGTTATCTGAAAAATTATCATTCATTAGTTAGTTGGAATATGACAGTGATGTCTGCGCCTTTTCCACCTGTTTAGGGCGGCCTTGCAAAATTCTTCTTTCCAATGTGCTAGGTGAGGTTCTATCCATATCACGTGGTTTGCAGGTGTGATTGTTATCGTTATTTCGGAAACTTGACTTGCAGATTCATCAATCGATGGACAAAAGTACCATCAAGTTTTATTACATAAAATAGATATATATTAAGTGTAAGCGTCATTGACCTGCCACAATTGTGAATAATGTTCATAGGGATATTTATACCGGCCACGGTTTCATGAAGCGCACTTAGCTAAGTATTCCTTAACTGCCATGACAATGTATGTTGTAGAGAAAGTGCACTGAGCTAAGGGCTACTTAACACTAAGTACGCTTCATGAAACTAGGCCTTGGTCTCTTTGCCCATGTCTTTTGTCTATTCACTTCATCGGTGTAAGGTTGTGCTCCCGTCACTGAAACACGTACCAGCCACCTGACCATGTCACCTTAGGCTACGCGTACTCAACATTTGTATATCTTCAATCTGTTACAGTTGACATGCTATCTGTTCTATCTGTCCTTTTTTAAAGAGGGCGGAAAACGCTAATGATTAACGCATGCGTCACAAACGGGAAGCTTTAATACCACCGTGTACATTTATAACAAGTCCAGTGTCAGCACTATACTGACTAAAGGACAATAGCAAATGACTATCACCTCTTTTTTTTAAACTTAACAGAAAACATTGTCAAGGTTAGGGTGTTGCAATAGGATGGTGACGAGATAGTGACCATATCAAATCTTTACATATATTGTCTATCGCTTAACTCCTGAAGATAATGGTAATGTATGGATTATCTATATTTTTTTGGCATACAACATTCCCAAGTTGTTTGTCACATGTCTGATAAAATTCATGTACAGTAAACATTCGCAGTAGTTTCTAGTTACATCATTTTGTGTATACAGGGGTTAAATTGCGGAATAAAGGTATTAAATGTAGCACGTAAACATCTGCAATGTGAGTTGGGTACTTCTAAAGAAAAGAAAACAAACAAACAAACAAAAAAAAAAACAAAAAAAAAACAACTATAGTGTAAGGAATACTCATGGCCTAACTAAGACTTGACGATTTCTGAAAAATGTACATTTGAGAGAGACAGGCTACCCTAAAAAGCATAATCAAACTAACAACACCAAAGATGAGATATGCACACGATGCTGTACTTCTTCGGCATGCTTAGACGACACGGCACCAGGGATAACATACTATATTAAGCATCTATACTTCTCGCACCTTTTCCTGAAAGATAAAAAACGTTGTCGTTATTTAATATTTGTGCGTTGGACATATGTTCGTACACGAAACTCCAACACATTTTAGGGTAATGCTCTCTTGGTTATACTGGAATCTCCTTGAACCCTAAGTTACTTGACCACGAATAAATCCATTTTGTAAATCTCGCATTTGTGGCTACAACAGGTGCTTCTAAGCCTAGTTACTTTATCCATATCTTGCAATCCTTCAATATTAGCGTACATTCGAACTATAGAAAAGTTAAAAGGTGGCGTATTAAGAGAAAATGCTTTTACTAAGAATTTCACGTCGTTTTCAAACGTATTGCAATCATTTTATTACGCCTAGTGTGCCTTTTAAAATCCAGATTATTTAACGTGTTGTTTCTGTGATATACTACTTCAAAGGAAACAAAAACGACGCCATTTCAAATCACAGAGTATCTGTAGCTACACTCCTACCGACTATTAGTACAGGCCAAATTTCTTAATATCCTGAGCGTCAAGTGAGGTCATGTCAAGACTATTAGTTTTAAAGAGCTCATACAGCATAACCTAGAAACGTGCCCTGTATTGTTCTGTTTACAGAAATCTGCGTTGGAAAGATGAAGCTTGTCTGGGCATTTTTCATTTGGGTCTGTGTCAAAACACAAGTGTTCTGCAGTAGTGAGTATAAAGAGAAAATAATGCCTTACTGAACGCTTTAATGTGTTATCCAATTAACAGTGTGTCTTCTGTGAATTATAGTTATAATTTATAAATAATTATAAGTATAATTTATGCTTCATGGAACTGGTTCAAGATCCGTAAAATTATTCATTGATAAAAATTTAATTGAGCTCATATTTTGATTATATATCACCTTTCGGATAAAATGCATTTTCCATTACACAGGCTTCCCGAATCTAATATCCTGATTGCCATCGTAAAAACAGAACTTGTTTTGACTTATCAGATTGATATAGCGCAAAGCGCTGTTAAAATAATGGACAAGCGAATCTTTAATGTGGTGTGAAATACATATGTAATTGATATATTCGAAACTGGTGTATTTGCGTAGTAGACACATGAATCTTTGTCTTCAGATAAGATACTCTTTGTTTCTATCAATGTTTCAATTATTTCTATATTTGTTGATTAGTACACTAGTAAAATATACATGAATTTTGTCTGCCTTGGATAGAACTCAAAACTTTTTGCCCATGCTTTCCTCCTACACCCAAGATGTAAGAAAGGTCAAGTAAGGCTATTACGTCACTTTAAGCAGCAACAGAGCAAAAACCGACAGTCATGCTAAATTGATTTTTTGATGTGTATTCGACAAATGGTTCGCACCCGAACCTAACCTTATGCCTACAACAGAAGTCTTTACGACTGAGGATATGTTGCTGTAGTGCTACTTCAAACGAGCTAAATTGCTTGTTGTCTAAAATGGATGAACTTTTGTATTGGCCTCGAGTGATGAACAGGTAAAATATACTTTTATGTTTTTTTTGCAGTTGGAAGCCTGAGATTGAATGTCTTTCAGGTAAATTTCTTATCATTTTAAGCAAAAATACAGTGAAACAAATATCATCAGTAGTAGTCGATAGTATTTTGATTAGAATTAAATGCCCTTTCTTTCACTGACCTGCTTTTATTTCTAGGACTTCTTATCGATTTCTATAATTTCTCCATCGATGAATACCTTTGCAAAAAACCGGGCATTGTTCACCAACGTCTTACTACACACTGATTACATATGTTCATCTAAGCATTAAATCGCGTGTTTCCATTGAAATTCGTCTTCATTACCTGCACCTCCAATCGCTGAATCGTTGATAATGGTGCTAGTATGAAAATGCGAAATCACCTCACTTGAATGACACATATCGGTGAGTACTTGTTTTTAGAATTCATCAAAATTAATTCCACGTGTTTTTGGGTCACTTTTCTCCGCAGTACCCTATAGTGAATTGGTACACAATATAGCTATTTCGACTACGCATGACCGGACGTCCTTCTCTGGTACATAAACAGACACTCGTGGCTGTGTTGAAGGCATTGTAGCCTTAGGCATAATTCAGCCCATTTCGTGCATTTTATGTGTGTGTGACATTTAAGAGTAGACGTGGGCTCCAGGTGTGTTTCAAGTGGAAAACTCTGTGAAAAACACAGAAAAAAAATTAGAACTGAGCTCTACACTGCACTGTTGCCGAAGCCTGTAATATTAGACATGAATGGCCATGTGCTTTTGTTTGTCTATCCACGCGTTCTGCTCATGCGCAGTTATGCACAACTCGAAACCGCTATATGGCTTCTTAATGTAATCATCATTTGTAGCAGTCTCAAACATTTTATGGTGCAGGAGTTTATTGGGTTTTTTTCCCATGTGATCAATTGGGGTAAAATTCTTAAGCCATCCCATTTTTAATAATTTGTGGAGATGAATGCTGTATGAAAGGATATTTAAACGTTTATTTACTTGCGAGTTCTGTTTTGTTGGCCGCGGTTTTGAGTAAGCAAGACTGCAAGAGAAATTTCTGAGTACGACGTAAACTCCAAGCATATACATACATATATATAGTAAGGACGGTATGACTGCACAGAAAGCCGTAGATTATCGTTCAGTCATTCATCCGTTCATTCAGAATGCGCAGATGCTGCAGTACTAGGTACATGTATGGTACTGCTTTAAGTTCGGCTGGTTAACCAGTATGTAGTTGCAATGAAAGTCAAGGGAAGGCCCTTGTACTTACTAATTCTTCTCTTGATATAAATGCTAATTTCAGCTGGGATCCACGTGTAGAAATGGATACGAGAAAGTGCCGAACAGCACCATGTGTGCTAGCGACAGTTTGAATTACATAAAAGGCAGCTCCGGTGTACGCGGCAAAGACATCGCCAGGATACTGGAGTTACATAATAAACACAGAGCTCGAGTTATTCCCACGGCAACCAACATGATGAAAATGGTAATAGTATTGTAAAATATTTGGAAACGCGTTGCTACTTGGCGATGTTGTTATTCTTAAAGATTGCTGGCCTGTGAAATGTAATAACTACACAAAATTTGTAGATTAAAGAAAGTGCTAATGCGGTGTTCTAATTTTATCTGAGAACTGCGTTTTTAAAATTGCATTTAAAAATGCCTGGCTATTTTTATTTGATTGATTTATTTTTTATCGTTTTTATCATATGGCATCTAGAGCCATTTACTGTCCCTGATTTAAACTTGTTCTCCTCACGACATGGCTGAAATTCTGGCGTGAAGCCATAGTGATTTACTCATTCATGATTTGACATTTGACTGATTAGGTCCAGACGTGATGCTTTACCCTGCAACGTAGCAAAGCAGTTTTAAGTGTGTGACCTATGTAAGCAAAGGAAAAGAAATCTGCATATAAGCTATAAGTTAAAGCGATTTTGGTGAATCTCCACCATCGTTGGAAACGTTTAACTATAGCTGTGTACCTTTTCCAGGACAATAGCAACCCCAGCTCAAGCGGGGTTCACCACAGTTCACCTCTTGTGATAAGTATGTTACGTTACAAGTTTGTCTATACTTATAGTTATCGCAAAGACGGGAATGAACAATAGACTACTTAGACTGTCCGGAAATACCGTAGGCGGGAACGGTTCCGCAGTTTCTTTGCTTTATATGAGGCTTATTTCTCCACTTACTTTCTCAGTTCTCCACGGAATGGATTTTAAACCTCGTTCTGAAATTATCGCACGATTCCTAATACATGTTATACAACACATGAATTCTATTTTTACGTACAGATCACTGAATTCAGTTTAAGAGACATAAATATGTTTTTCTCGACTGAGGGTAACTGAAGCGTTTTTAGACAAGCCTTTAACGAATGATCAGTATGATATTGACAGAGGTAACTTTTCTAAACGAGGATTAAATTCCATTAAATACGACGATTTTGACAACTTTCATTCCCTTTGAGCTGTCTTGAGCACCAAGGATTTGTCGTCGCTGTGGTCTTTTAGGTTATTGAATCATTGTCACCAGGACGCTCCAAAAGTGTTTGTCTTTCTTTTAAGCGATGTGTATACTGTGTCATTTTGTGATTATAATGTAACCAGTGTGCATATTCTGAAGTGATTTCAGTTTAATTCAATATAATTATATTCGCAGTATCGCTAAATGAGGAGATTTAAGGTTTTACTAACCTGTGATAGTCTATACACTTGTGTGTATTTTATATATTGACAGTACTGGGACAACGAACTTGCCAAAATTGCTGAGAAATGGGCCAAACAGTGCGTCGTGGGACATGAAAACGCTCTGAAGATGAGCAGATATATGCCTGGTATATATGTGTAATATCTTTACAAGAATAACATTATGGATCAAACCAAAGGCATTATATAAATTGCAACTTCTTGATTGATTTAATGCATGGTTTCAATGATGGCGTTACCAGCATCTTCGTCAAGCATTTCTCAACGCATCTGACTTCACCACCATAGGAAAAATATATTTTAGACATAATTTCTACTGAAATCCACATCTTGGTGGTAAGTGGCTATTATGAGAGTTATATTTTAAGCAGCCAGAATAATAAACAAAAACGACTAGATATAAAATATTATACTTTGTCGGTGTTTTATTATGCTGTACTTTCTGTAAGAAAGACAACTGGGGCAAAATAAATAAATTACCTGCACCTCGAAATTTGTAACAGTTGTCTTTCTAATAAATCACGAAGTTATGTTATACATGAATTTGTTTAGGTATACAACGAGCTTAACTATTTGCACATTTTGCACATATATTTGAAATATGTTTTTCCTGTTCTGTCGTTCTTTTCATTGAAGAACGAGCTAAAATGATTTCTGAGAAGAGAAATTATTTCTTTGGTGGACCGTACGTCCGTTTTAACTTTACCTTGATACTAGAACAGGAACGATAACTAAAAATGTTTCTATCCCTCAGTTTACGGCATGAACCCGGGACAAAACGGAGCGTTCGGTTATTCCACTTGGGATGGGGCTGTAGAGGGCTGGTACAACGAGGTTAACAAGTACAAGTACGGACAAGACCCAGCCAGTTACTTGGGACCGGAAGGCTGGAGGGAAATCGGTCATTATACACAGGTGGGTACGCGGTGATCCTTGATGAGCCCAGATTTACAAATGAAGGAGTAGATATCCAGTCATGGGTTGTCCAACGTTTCGTTGGAAGTCAGTTATTTGCCAGTTGGTCGTTCACCCATACAAGCTATGACGAACATATCTGTAAGTCACACTTGAGAAAGTTCGTCAGTAACGTAACTAAAGCCAGTGGTTTACTCAGCATACTCCAGTGTCCTCCACTCAAACCATTGCCAGTCGTTGTATAAGTGCAAAATTCTTGACTATGGCCTTAAAAGCCAAGCATGGAAATAAATACACAAACACATCAGTTTTGTCAATGTCAGCTAAAAGTGCACTTTTGATAACTGGTTAAATTTACATAGAGATGGTATAAGCTTTTGGTAAGTTAGTAGCATTTGGACTTTTTGAATGCATCGCATTGCACATGTTCGTGGCCTTTTTAAGCCTGCAGCACTATGGCGTATGTCTCCCGTAACACAGCTCGCGAATAACTCGCGAATGGTCGTGGTATACTCACGATTTCCTCCTTGTGCTCTTAAATCTGTCAGACATCTTACTAGTATGGTGTTAAAATCCTATCAGATTATGATAACTCAATAAGTCATTGAATGTAGGTGTCGAAGTGGACATCGTGTTCTAGACGTCACCCATTACTGACGCTCCAATTCTATGATCATTAGACCATTTTTGTAAACAACGTTCCACACAAAGTACATAAAGTTGGAGGCTAGGACATATGTTAAAGAGAATCAACCACTAGGTTTCATTGGTAACGGAGAGAAATTGATGGAATTGAATCGATATGTTTGAACTGCAAGGATTGCTAACATTGCTTGTTTTTCTCCCACCACAAGAGCCCAGTAAGAAAAGTCCCCAGTTTCATGTGTGTTGAATAAAATGACATAATGCAGGGTGCAGTCGTATAAGTGAAAATATATACTTGAGTGCGGCGTAAAACACCAATTAAATAAGTAAATGAAATTACAGTTTAGATTTTAGACAGTAAAACCAAAGCAATGGTTACAGTGTGATTGCTGGCACACAGAACAGAGGAAAGCTTTTATCATTTCACCCCAGCTGGGAATTTCTTTTAACTGCTGACCTAAATGATGTAAAAGTAGCAACTTACACGTGCCCAGCCACAATGGCGGAAGCAAAAGTAAAATACATACAGTGATGTCAATTTTAATTTGGATAGACGCTAAGTTTTTTTTCTAGTTTTTCTAGTTTTACTTCGTCGCCATGTGACTGAAACATTGTTAAGTACGACGTTAAACCCCAAGCACTCACTGACTCTAGTTTTCTAACGATACTCGCTTGTGCTGTGACTTGAATCAACTAAAACTGCGTTATATTTGAGGCATTATCGATTATTCACACTATGCTTTAAGATGGGATGTTTATACTATACATGTTACCGCCTCGCATTGATTTTCCTGGCACATTGTTCAGGTGTCAAAGCAAACATAGATTGATTTTCACAGCAGTAGTAGCATGTTTACTTCAAGATATAATCTCACTTGTTAGTCCTTGCTAAATAAAGAGAAGAAAACATTTTGTACGGCTACGGGGCAGATTTTGCAGTTGTTAGGGAAAAATTAACATTTGCTACATGTTTAACAAGCACTTGATCCTTGTTCGTGGGACCATACTCAACGCTGAGGATTCCCAGTTATATTTATATTAGACTGGTGCCATAACCCAGGTTATAAAATATCAGACTTCAATGGCAACTGTGTGGTTATGGCAAAAAGTCCAGATATATCATGTATTTATTGTATTGTATTATTGTAAATACATAACCTTTAGTACATGTATAAGGGAAAAATTGTTTTGGGACACAATCATTTTTTTTGCTAACTCAGCACGATTTGACAGACGCAGTCACTAAATGTTTTGAAAAATTCTTTCTTGATATCCGAGGTATTTCACTACAAAAAATAATCAAACCATTATTTATTAAATCTAAATGTAAAGTAGATTTCTGTTTAATCTAATTGTTCAAAGTCATATCCTCGACCTTTCAGAAATGGTAACCTGGGACCTTGACCCAAAATGTTTCGTCGATACTCGGCAAGATCCGGAGACGATCAACATTTTTTCTCAAAGTAAAGCTATCTCCGGAACATGCAGAGTAGCAAAGGTATCGGGTCAAGGTTAAGGGGTTCCATTTTAAAATATTTAAAGGGCGGTAGAGAATTTTGATCTTAACAGAATACAAAAAATTTTTATATAAATATTTATTAGAGCAGTCTCCCAAGCAAGGGGTAAGGGTTACAGACGCATGTCTTCCGTGTATCAATGATAGCATTCCCAACCAACAGGGACTTCAGGTGCCTGACCTTGGACTCGAAATTTGTAGATTCACCCGCTTTCCGAGATTTTGTAAGCCTTTTTGGCGGTAAGCGGTAGATGTCCCTTGCAGGGCTGTTTGCCCAATCTTGCTTTCACGTCATGACGTATGGCTTACACGTCATGGGAAATTTCCTCAGTAACTTGCGCAAGCTCGGAGGTCAACGGAAGCACTTGGTTTTCCTCTACCAATAAAACTCTCCGCCGTTGTAGAAATGAAAAACTCCAGTGGCTTTGAACAATGAGCTATCAAACAATATCAGCGAAAACAAGCACCGAGCTCCTCACGGCTATTAGGAACCGGACAGTATTAGATGAATATATTGGATGATGCCTCCGAGTTTGTCAGCAAAAATCCCAGTGTATAATTTATCCTGTTCCTGGAGGGATTGAAACAAAAATGCAAGACATTTTCATCATTTTTAATTGTCAAGAAAACCTAGTCGATGTTCTGTTTAAAAAATACAATTCATATGAATTCCCATCCACGTGTATATTCTCATTCACTTTTTTGATACGTCTCATCATAAGCCTTCATCGAATGATGCTTTAGATGAATGAACCCTCTTCAACATTACTTTTAAAACAGCGTGTGGTTTTTGTTCTTTTTCAGATGGCTACAGCTTCTTCTGTGCTTGTTGGATGTGGGTTTGCCAGATGCGAATCGTCCTATAAAAACCATTACTTTTGTAACTATTTAGTATCGTAAGTTTTATTCTTTCTTTTTCCTTTACTGTGTTCTGTGTTAAAGAACAAATTTCATTGCAGTATATGTCCACAGTATTCACAATACTGAAGATGATAAAGTTTCCAAATAATCATACCTTACAAATTTTTTATACACTATACAGCTGACCATTTAGGACACTAAATTATACAGCATATCGAACTCCAGTTTCAGCTTATCGGTTTCATGCAATTTGTTTTAACAACGCTGTTAGGATTACAGATAGCATATACATATCAGTTACGTTGGGAGCCTACACTATTTCCTTTGTTAATCGTTGGTAACGTTTTTTTCGATCTCACAAGCAGAAAGAAAAAAAAATTAAGTCTTGTTGTTGTTGATGTTTTTGTTGTTGTTGATTATCGCGTTGGATTTTTGAAATGCGCATGCTTTGCAGATTATAGTTGCATGATTTTAACTGGTCGTTTTTCCTTGTTGCAGACAAAGAAGTTTCTCCCGGCCTTATAACGCAGGCAGATCGTGTGCAGATTGCCCAGATAGTTGTGTTGGGGGGAAGTTGTGTGGTAAGAGTGTTAACTGTTTGTGCAGGAAATGTTTCGATTATCCACTAACTATTATCAACTTAGCATGCCCATTCATGGTTTCATGTGTGGTACATGAATGTCGGATTTGACGTTTACATCATAACGAAGATCTGAAATCTGTTGCTCACGAAACATGATTGAATTAAAGGGCTGTAATGTTTTACATGATATGTGAAAAATAAAGATACAAAATAAAAGATTTCAACATAGAGAGTATAACCAGGGCAGTAACGACAATGCGACATTTCGCAAATGGTCACACGTTACCGGCGAAATCCGCTCTCTTTACCTCAGATGAGGTTTTGTTTTATTTGTTCATGAACCTGGTGAAGAAGTAACAACTTATACACGCCCTAGCAAATAGTACCTTGAGAAGAATTTAGGTAAAAAGTATTGCAGTGATGCTAAATGCAACAACCCATTGTATTGTATTATTTATGTTTAAATATTAAAGGAAAGGGCAAGCTGAATAAAACGGTCGGTTTATCGCTTGTTTTGTGGTGTCTTGCTTTACAGACTGTAGAAAAAAGTTTTGCTTCAACAAAGGCACCATTGACATTAACACGTGCCAGTGTCGTTGTAAAGAGCCGTGGTTCGGCCCGAGATGTTTAAGACGTAAGTATCGGTAAAGCATGCATTGTACCCCTGAATCGTCTTCGTCGCACACACCACACGGAGGAGAAATACAAATGTGAATATTTGTACGGTCTAGCCTGTTGTAACATTTGATGAATGATAAAAGTGGAATGTTCATGTTTCGTGTGCGTTGTCCACATTTTCCTACAGTAAAGGATGTTTTGTTATGATGATCCTACCATATTGATCCAGTTAAAGATATTTTCAAAGCATATCTGAAATTTTTCGTTTTTCAGACTTACGCTAATCTCAAACCATTTGAGCATAAAGCTGTTTTCAGACTTTTTCGTCTCTCGCAACGATACAGCTGAAATACTTCTACGTTATTGTGACGTTAAACCTCATTTATTTAATCATTCATTTATTCTTCTCAGATCCTTGCCCTGAAGTTACCTGTCAAAATGGCGGCACTTTGAATACAGACGACTGTACCTGTTCTTGTGTGCACCCCTTTCATGGACACAGATGTGAGACAAGTAAGTTACCTCTATGTAGATACATGAACTCTTGTCTATCATAAAATTAGACCGCCTCGGTGCCTTGGTGGTCATAGCGTCAGCCTCGAACTGAGATTCGGAATTAAATCCGGGCCGGGTCATACCAAAGACTTGGTACTTTTTGCTGATGTGCATGACGCTCAGCACTGAGAGGTCAGAGCAAGGAAACGGGGCCATTCGACCTGTGTCAGTATAATGTGACAGGGTGGAAGTGCCATGTCTGGTATCTTCTGCATTATGCTCCAGTGTCAACAGGACTTTGGCGGCATGGGCGCGCCCTGCCACAAGAAGACACAGAACAGATCTATAGATACTATATATTCCTCGTCTTATAATATATATATTATAAACCTATGAGTGAAAAAAAAATCGAGTATGGCGTTTGTTATCAATACGATACACATTTCATTCGATCACGATGTGTCTCGAGGTGATGATCTTTCTTTCGCTCTGCTCTGAGGTAACTGATCTCAGATTCCAAGTTGTCCGAAATATGTCTGAGAATGGCCTGCATAATTTACAAAGCTTGTTCATTGTCTCAGGTGGATTTTCATCGTTTACTAATATTCTTATAAGATCCCCGACGCTGATCTTCACATTTCATTGCCTTAAAACATTTGTCAGTTTTGTCTTTAAATGAGGGGCCTCCGTGACTCAGTTGGTTAGCACGCTAGCACAGCGCAATGACCCGAAGCCTTCAACCAATGCGGTTGCTGTGAGCTCAAGTCCGGCTCATGCTGGCTTCCTCTCCAACAATACGTGGGAAGATCTGCCAGCAACCTGCGGATGGCCGTGGGTTTCCCGTGGGCTCTGCCCGGTTTCCTCCCACCATAACATGGGCGCCGTCGTATAAGTGAAATATTCTGGAGTTCGGCGTAAAACACCAATCAAATAAATAAATAAATCTTCAAACGATATTTTACAGATCCATGCCCAGGCGTTCAGTGTCAAAATGATGGGAAGGTAATTTCAGAAAACTGCACCTGTTCGTGTGTATATCCGTACTCGGGACAATCGTGTGAAACAGGTGAGTGAACATACTAGATTCATAACAACTTTTTAAAGTAAAAAGTCATTTGAAAGGCAATATGAATTTCAACAAACAAGAGCTGCGTGGTTTAGGCGGACCTTGTCCTTCAATCGCTTGGTCACTCATGCATGGCATGGGTTCGTTACCAATCTCGGACAGAGAATTTTCAAGATTCGCCTGCTTCCATTTGTCGTGGAGTAGGCTTGGTGGCACTGAGCGGTTGACGATTAACTCTCGTGTAGTCTTACATGAAATTCATTGGAAACCATTTGCATTCCAGCAATATGACGTGTCACAGGTGGAAATTTCAACAGACGAAACCAGTCTTACTATATACATGTAGAAATTACTGTTACTTTTTGTATAAGTTTATATGTATGTTAAGAACAGAATAAAATATATTCAAATCCTCACTGTTCCTGCTAGCGTTAAAATGAATTTGACATCAGGCATCTGACTGTCGTTATCCTAGATTATGTTTTAGATAACCCTATTAAGAATTAAATATGGCTGAATGTTTTGTACACTGTGAAAATGTAGCCTATGACGTCGGGATACTCGGAAAGTGCATGTTGATTTTTAAACTTTTTCTGGAATCTGAAGTTGTACATCTACCCTGGTCCTTGAAAAAAAGTTAAAAGTATCCTCATTTCTCTATTATGTTACACACGTACATGATGGAAAAGTGAATCATTCAGTTGTAAAATGTGCATCAGTTATTTTTAACAGTAACAACATCCTGGGTCCTATTCCACTGCTTAGCCATATCTGTGAGCGTACAACAGTACTGTTATAATTCACAGTGAGTTGTGACTCGCGTTTAGACCCATTCTACTGCGGAACCGTGTGGCCGAGGGCTTTCTGTAGCAAGTTCGCTAATGTGAAGACAGAGTGCGCCGTCATGTGTGGGTTGTGTTCAGGTGAGTATAAACATGTTTATCGTATCATTAAAACAATGTGCAATACTGAATAACGAATAGGAAAATGGATGCGCCGTTAGGACAACTGTGTTAGGGGACCTTATTTACGAGGTGATCGCGTCATCGTGATATGGTGTATAGACTATAGAAAATTGATTAAGTATAAATAGTTTGATCTTCTTGCTTACATCCTTGAGTTAGTTTGGTTGTCAGATATTGCCAAAAAAAATTTATATTCTACCGGTATTTCTACCTGAACTGCCATGTCAAAAGACAGGCAATTGGCCATACCCTTCCGAAAGGCCCCGACATCATTTTGCACTGAGTGTTCAGGCTGAGCTTCAATAAATTTTGCGACGTTGATCCATTAGATTCGAATTCTTTCTGAAAGATGAATGTTCACCTTGCCGGTTAAGCAGGACTACTCATTTAAACGAAAGTGTAATTTGCATAATTCAGAGAAGTATTTTGCTCTGTTGAACAAAAATATAATTTAACCAGACCTAAATCTTGAATTCTTGAAAGACCGTTTGTCTTCCACTTGGCATGAAGTGCACGTACACACACCACGTAGAAAACCTTACCAGTAACTTGAGAAGGGTCGGTGGTTTATTTCGGTCACCCCGGTTTCCCTCACCCATAAAAGTTAATGCCATGATGTATACGCTAAAAAAGAGTGGCCTTAAACAATAACAGTAGATAGAGAGACACTCTAAATGGCGGCGTTATTCTTGAGAACGAAATAAGACGCCAATCAAATTGGTGGTGCCTTTCTGACATGTGTATGTTTCTGTATCTCAGCGCCTTGTGGTGGTAAATCCTGTCGGAATAATGGCGTGCTGAATCCGGACACCTGTCAGTGTTCATGCAGAAAACCGTTCACAGGAAGCCGGTGTGAAATCAGTAAGACATTACAAACTTTTCTGAGCCGTACTAACGAATACATCATACCGCCTAGGGCATGCAGTTGTCCTCCTCGATCGGGTATATTAAATGTCCCGACAGCGTTTTCAGCTTGAGAGCTGGGACGACTGTCTGTTCGTAGGACAATATCAAGGTAAAAAGTTACAAATCTTGTTGGTATGACAGAACACATACTATTCCTTTGACCTGTTCATGGTGCGGATGTCGTGTGATGAACAATACTATTGGTGCCAGTCCAAGTTTGTCACATGGCAGCAAGGACTGAAGGCGTAAAGACTAGAGAACAATGTTATAGGGCATGGAATACCACATTTAGGTCCCCATTCATATTCCTGAAATTCTAAACTTCAGCATGTGTAGAAAGTTATAACGAAAAGGGGAAGTGGGATAGTTTGGAAACCACTTCGCCTTGATACCAAGGCATCAGGTGTCTGGCGTACTGTAAATCTGTAACTCTTTGAAGAATAAAGCATAATATATAAGTAAATTTGTCGTATAGAATTTAATGTTATTTCTAGATTTGTTTACCATAAGATACATGTATGTCAACAGCGCAGCGCTTCAAAATTCTTTCTGAGGGAGGAATTTTCCTAGTTTTAATCTTTGTAATAATAATCAGTTGTACATTTTAATGGCTCTTGTCAGAAATATGCCCAAATGCGGACCCAGAGCATTGCGGAACACCGTGGTCCAAGGATTTCTGCAAAAAGTACGACAATGTTCCAGAAGACTGTCCATATATGTGTGGAATATGTGACGGTAATAACGGATTATTTACCTTTGTTCGCCAGTAAAAATCTGATGGAGTCTTCGTTTAGGACGTTTTATTTGGAAGTAAAACAGTTAATAAAAAAGTTTACACAGTAATGGTGGTATTTTCACAATATGAACAGTGGACAAAATTCATTAGAACGTTATGCAAATTGAGCAGTTAAGAAATGTTTTAAAAGATGGATAATGAGCCATTTTCATACAGATATAAAGTCAGTGAGGCACTGAACACAGTTAACACCAGCCTTATTGTAATACTCCCGTGTTTTCAGTTGTACAAAATGTTCATTATATGCGTGAAATTTCCTTCCAGCTCATTGCAATGGGAAAACATGTCTGAATAATGGCAAGTTAGACACAGACACGTGTAAGTGTAACTGTGAAGCAGGCTATGTCGGGACGACTTGTCAAACTGGTAAGTACAAGTATGCCTCCCAGCCAATCAACGTATTATTATCCGCCTATACCACGTACCACTGATACAAGTCTGCTTAAACATGTAACTTGTTTATTATTTGCTGTTTCATGGGTGCCGTGCTTATAAAGCATAACAATAGTAAACATTTTTTCAATGTAAGGTGCTGATGGGTAGAGTGCTTCGTATTTGATAACTTATTGCCTGAGTTAGACCACCTTCACGTGTTAACTTTTTATTTATGCTTTTCCCAAGTGATTCATTTGATTGATTGGTGTCTTTTTTACGCCGTATGAAAGAATATTTCACTTATACAACCAAGGCCAGCATTATGGTGGGAGGAAACCGGACAGAGTCACGGGGGAAACCCACGACCATCCGCAGACCTTCCCAAATACGATCGAAGAAGGAGATGGGCTCAAGCCGGACTCACAGTGATCGCATTGGTGACAGGTAATCCCCTCGGTCACGAAGGCCCCTAGATGCACAATTGAAATGAGAGAAGCTCCACACACAACCTACAGTTTATTATGACCGAAAGTTGAAGTTGTTGCAAAGCAAACGTACCAAAAGCATATTATTACGGCCTGCGAATTTTTCAAACACAGAGGTTTGCCGTGGAATTGTGTGTCAAAATGGCGGATCAGTCAACTTTCGGACCTGCAGGTGCTCCTGTACCGACATGTTCACCGGAAGCTATTGCGAAAAAAGTATGTTTTACACCTACATTTTACAGCTCAGAGCACAAATAATTATCCAAAAATGACGTTACAATTGCTCTAAATACGTAGTAGTAACATGTACATAAAATTCTGCGAAAGCCAAGAAAATAGGAGCTAATTTTACGACGTGAAAGCTTTCTGTTTACGTTCTGGTAAGACAACGTTATTTATGTACTGAGAAACTAGATTTGTACTTTGAAATTATCAGATAGCCTGGAATATTATCTACAAAGTGAGTTATTCTAGCCATTTCCTGCATTTCATTTAGTACACACGTGTACACAGCCTAATCTCTTGTACCTCATTTTCGGTGAGAAAAAGCAAAACTTGGACAAGATATACTTACAGGTTTTCTTACATGGATTCAGGCCGGTGGTAAAATTATATATAGCCTGATATACAAGATAACGAACTTGATGAACTATTTCATATTCGATTATGTCTTGAAAACCGCAACTTAACCTGAGCATGCTTGTAACCTTTGGTTCAAGATTCTGATCAAAATTTTCTCGGAAGTTACTTGACTTTTTAACCGGTTTTTACCGAAAAATGGTCGTGAAGAAATGCATTTACGTTTAACAGGAGTCCGGATTTTCGAACAGAGAAACTATTAGAAATTAAGAGGAAAATTCAGAAATAAAATCAAATATAGGTAGCTTTTTATATCTGAGCGGATTCTGTAGTTATGACTCCGTTGCAGTAGAGCTAAAATCACGACTACGCCAAGTGTCACTCCTTGTTTGGAAAGTTCCGCTACTTTTATATCACAGAACGATGTGCAGGGATCACTTGTCAAAATGGCGGCACTTTGACGAACTTCCAGTCCTGTAAATGTTCGTGTCCTCCATTCTATACAGGCGACAGATGCGAAGTCAGTAAGTAAACCTGTTTTTCTTCATATCCACACAACAGATAACCCGGAATGAGTTCATGAAGTTTTGCATAAAGTCTAATAACATAATTGGATATAATAACAAGTGATTGGATTAGAGGTAAAATGTTTGATAGGTTGAGTCGGTAACAGATGTGACATCTGCATGCACTGAGCGCTTCCGGACATATACCGCAATGTTACAATTAGGATTCTCACAACGTAATCGCATATTACATGCATGACTCGGTATAAATTTTGATTGTTTTGTAGAAAAATAAATCTTAGAGGAAATGTCTTCAATGGATTATTAAATTTCAATGCACAGATCCAGTCCTTGCTAGAGGGATATTCCTGCAGCGACGGAAATTGAAACGTATCATCTTGAGTTCATTTTATATCATATTTAAGGAACACTAATTACTTGGTGTCCGGTACCTGTCATTTAGTTCCGGTTTTTATTGATTTATTCATTTAAATATTTTAATAACTGATGTAAGTTTATTTTATCCTTTCTTATGCTTTCATTCTGGCACATGAAAGCACATGTTTAAATGTTGTATGGCTGTAGAAAACGACTATACGTCTATAATTATTTATTTTATTTTTCTTCAGTGTTTTTTGTGAAGGGGTCCGTGGTTTATAGAGTCTTCCTCAGTGACCTCAGTGTGATATGGATGAAATATTACTGATATTTTTCAGTGTTGTTTTTGGTTTCTTGTGATTTGATGGCAGGGCAGTTTTGCGAGTTTTCTCTCCGCATGCGTTTGCAGTTTAATTTGATGATTTTGGATGTGGATTTCTTGATTCATTGATTGCTGTTTAACGCCATACTGCAGAGTTGTTCACTTAGAACGATGATGGTCAGTTTTCAACAACGAACTTCAGGCAAGACTAACCATTAGAGCACGGTCGACAGAATGTTGTCACAAACTCCGAAAACGATGTAAGTCACTTATCCACTCCAGCACGGCTTGACTCTATATTGCGGCGCGGTTAAAGGTGTTTAATTATATATACTTGTCTGGCTGTCATAGGGCATTGCACTGCTCAGGTGAACTCGTTTCACATGGAGCTGCTTCAGGAAAAACCAAATACAATTAAACACAATACGATTAACTCATGGCCTAGACTTCTCAGCATTACCAAGTTGGGTTAATCCAGAGTGCTGTACGATAGAGCAATTGGGAAGAAGGCATTGGTCACTCATAATCATGATTGCAGGCAACTGTCCAGACAAAGATGAATGGTATTGTGGGTCTGTATGGCCTCCTGATGTATGCAGGCTGTATGCTAACGGTCCCCAAAAATGTCCTATAATGTGTGGAATTTGTGAAGGTAAGTTGCCTTACAGACGGAACACCATTCTCTGACAGCGCGTGCAGTGTTTATAGGCCGGTAAATCTCTGATCATTACGTTGACCGGATAATACCCTAGTTTCAGTATAAAAACGTACAGCATAGAGAGCAAACCCACAGCAGAAATGACGGTGCATTGATAGTTGGCAAATAGTCACAGGCAATCTCAGTTAGAGTTCTGTCCTAACTGTTCACATGAGTAGCCTCATTTTTGTCTCACTTTTGGTTCAAGTATTATGAGAATTGGTTTTGGGGTTTAAATTAATTTTGCGTTTATTTCTTCATATACTATGTTTCGGTTACGGTTTTTGTAAAGGTACAGGGTATGACACCTTAATGTAGAGTTCATATTGTGTTAAATTTTTTCATTCTTTATTAAAATACCTTGGATTGAAGTTATGTATAATTTCCCATCTATGAAACCAGATTGTAAAGGGCAAAAATGATCCCTTTTTTAGTTTAAAGCAGCAACCATCAAAATAATTTGCTTGAAATTAGTGTGTATGCCGTGTTACGATTCAATGTTAAACGGCGGATAGCTCGAAGTAGAAAATAATAAGGCCCTGGCACCAGTTTCACGAAATATACTTGGTGCTAAGTATCACTTATCTAAGTGTACTTCATATCTGTATAACGTGCGTTGGAATGGTAATTATAAGTTTAGTTTACTTAGTTTAATTAAACTTTATGAAACTGGCCACAGAATTATCATTCTCTTCTTATCAGTCATATGCGTCATTTATTTTAGATCCGAAATCGCCAGTTTTATCCTTTTTTTCCCTACTAGCTCCGTGTAACGGTAAAACCTGCCTCAACAGTGGCGAATTGAATGCTAAAACGTGCGGCTGTAAATGTAAGGATGGCTACACTGGGGACAGATGCGAAAAAAGTGAGTGTTAAGTGTGTTCTAAGAGGATGTTTCTGGATGTGTCACCGAGAAGATGTTAGTGCCACACGTTGTCGTTTTCCTGAATGTGACACACCATTATGACATCTTATATGGTAAGGAGTGGTATGGTAAAGTACGGGATTTACGATGGGATTGAAATTCGGTGTAGACTACCTCTGTTGAGGGTTGTCTGTAGATGTATGTTTTTCGCTTCCTATAAAATTAATTTTCCTATATAAATCATGGTTCAAGGATTAATAATGTCGTACTTTTGAAAAAAAACCCCAACAACTCTTCTCCGTACAGTAGATGGTGTTAACTTGGTAAAAGCTAGGGAGTAATTATCAGTTCATGTCATTTATAAGTCATTAATTTACGAAAAAATTACACCTTAAATATACCAGACGTAATTTCTGTTTTGTTTTTGAAATAATGAATCCAGTGTCTATACTTTCATGTCCATATATATATATATATATATATATATATTACATGTACGTCATTAATAAATATGCATTTATATATAATTCGCCTTAAACGTGACATAAATTAAAAACTTAAAGAAAAAAAGAACAACCTGTGAATGGAACAGAAGAACTGCTCGCTTGTTGTTAATTTACACATTATTTTCATGTTTTGACTACAGAACTATGTTCTGGCAAAATATGTCAAAATGGTGGACAGATGGACTTCCGGTCCTGCAAATGCACTTGTCCAAAACTGTACTCCGGCAATCTTTGTCAAACAAGTGAGTAATCAAGTAAATGAACAGATACATGACTACTTCCGTCACCTTCGTTTTGGATGTACATATACTTCTAAAATTGAAGTCAATATGTTGACAAAAATCTTTTTTTTCTGCTGGAACAAAGTATAGTCCTTCTTTCACTGGTAAGAAGTAGAATTGCGTAATATGTAAGAAATGTATATTATGAAAACGAAATGCTGAAATTCCTCATCGTTCCTCTTATTTTATCATTTATTTCTACGATTGTGTGTACCTTGTTACCTTGTGAAATTGTGTAAAAGTGCAGACCTGGCGCAAAGGTCTGCTGTATACTATTGAGAAAAGTATACTATTAACACTTACATTAATTTGGAGCTTTTATGGGGGCGTTAGATCTGAATTTGGATGTAAGCTAATTATGGAATGCATAGACTATTTCAACTCAGTTTTTAGAATAGGAAGTAAAGTTAAACTCGCATGAAATTTTTGTTTTAAAATTTTTCCTATAATATTCTATTCCAGAAAATTGTCCGAAAACGGAGCCATTCTACTGTGGAACGGAATGGAAAAAGGATTTCTGCACGAAGTACACAAACGTTCCCGAAGAATGTCCGTTTATGTGCGGAATATGTAAACGTAAGTTTGCCAAAAAACACTGTAATGTTGCACATTCTCAGCAATTTTCCAAATTCACCACCGGAAGCGCGTAAAAGTTAAAAGTCTCGATTTTACAACACTTAATTGTTAAAGCGGAATATCCAGAAACACAAAGATGCAGTAGACCCTTAATATTAAAAGAAAAGATACAGTATACCAAATGTATATATATGTAGGAATCCCATTCATAGTTCCAAAAACGTCACTTCTTATTTTTGTGATGTAGGATACCCGAGATATCGCAGTTCAAAGTAAGCACCCGAGAAGGCATTTGTTTCCGCTGGGACGTCACCCGTACCTAGTTCACCTATTTGCCATGTTAAAAGTAGTGTTAAATCAGCTGCTTTCCTTCATAATTACGAGACAATTTTGACATACTTTAAAGCCATTTTCAAAATGAAAGTGGTAATGGAACATATCTGGGGTTATTCCCGAAGGTCTCAGCCAGGACGCCACAGTACGTAGCCTTGTATTGCAACAATAAAGGGGACCGTGCTTCGCACACAAAACCGTAACTCCCCTTTAATACTGAAGAGCTTAGGGTTCGGATGACACGACATCCTGTTTCCGGTTTCTATAAAATAGCGTATCACATGGTCTCGTAAGAATTCCAGATTAAAACGGTAGTTTATAGAGTTATCAAGCACATCATAAAAGATGTCGACGCCCATTGAGGTGTGTATGGACTCATCCAATTAAATAACTTTGGCAATACTTTTCGTTGTCTTTCATTTTAAATCAGTTTAGCCATAGTCCATGCACTAGCCTTTGAATAGTGCATGATGTCTGTTGCATGGATTTCCGAACTCTGGGCTTTTCTCCAACTTTGCCGTATACTGCAGGATATATTCTTAGCCAAAATGAATGAAATATAACATCCTTTTTGAGAAAAGATCACGGTTTTAAAAGCGTTCGTCCTTTTTGTTCTGATTTGCATGTTGTCATTCCTATGTAGAAAAGTATGTGTTGTCATCTACAATAAACCTGTTCTCAACATGATGTGGCTAAATTATATTCTATAACAATTCTGGACTTGTCAGATTAAATTTTCCATGTAAACCACAGAGCCGACATTCCAAACACCTTGGGTTTTATGTTTACATGGAGAGAAGATCAGATATAGGTTTGTGTACGTTAAGATTCTATTATTAATTTACTTATTGACAGGGCCGTGTAGGGGTAAAGAGTGCCTGAACAATGGGAAGCTGAACGTGGACTCGTGTATATGTGAATGTGAAGAGAGATATGCTGGTAACAGGTGTCAGAGAGGTTGGTATAGCGACATAGCTAAATGTCAGAACATCGATTCTAGTCAGATGATCGACACATGTTAGACCATTTTAGAAAATTGTTTCATGTTAGGACATCGATTCCTGTTAGAACATTGACTCACGTTAGAGCATTGACTCATGTTAGAGCATCGACTCATGTTAGAACATGGCTTCATGTTAGAACATCGACTCATGTTAGAGCATTGACTCATGTCAGAACATCGCTTCATGTTAGAGCATCTGCTCATATTAGAATATGCATGGAAAGCAAGTGAGAGATTTGTGTACACAGAATCAAACATCTTGTGTTAGCCTCTGTTTAAATTGATGTGCTTTCAACATTAAACGACGTTGATCACAAAAGCACCTATAAAATAACTGAAGGAATAAACTTCAGCGTTAGTGAACATATATATACAGAGCAAGTGTCTAGAAAAAATGAGTGTAACTCCGAATGCTGAAGTTATGTTTCGTGATATTCTACATTTCGGCGCACTATGTTGCCATCGTCGGGAAGGATGCCTGTCAAAAGGCATTTTATTGTAGAATTGTATATCAAACCAATTGGCCAAGGAAAGGTGAAACGTTATCAGTTGTACTGCTTGAATGTATTTGCAGAATTTTCTGTGCAGTGTTACATACTGTCAAATATGGATGGAAAATGTCAAATGTTTTCTTTTTTTGACAGAGAAATGCCCGAGAACGGATTGTAAAAACGGCGGAACACTGAATTTCAAGAGTTGCACGTGTTCATGTCCAAAGTTATATTCTGGAAAATTTTGCCAGACGAGTAAGTACTTCCAGTTAAAAGGGCATGTTGTGGAAGTCTTATCGCTAAAGAGAGCATGTGTCACTCAAATGTAATCAACTGATTACTACTAAATTATTTCTTTAAGAGTTCCCGATATCGTGGTTCGAGTAATTTGTAACGTTATTATAATTCAGGAACTTGTACTTCGTGTCATAATAATTATTAGATTGTACCTCAATGCGTTTTAAGAACATTGCCTTAAATGAACCTCCACATGGTAAAATTTCCTTATTCTTATCAGTGTAAACTATACTCGCAGCCTTAAATAAAAAGCGCACAAAGACACCATGTGGTTGGTTGATTTGATTGATTGGTGTTTAGCGCCGTGTTCAGTATTTTTTTACTTATATGACAGTATTCCTTGCGATTGGATTTAATTTTCACAATCTTTGCATGCCCCGATGAGTCCATACATTTCGAAAGGGATGCCGTGGTTGGTGTTCTCGTTTCACCATAATCATTCATTCATTTATTCTTTTATGTTAAATTTATACGATGGCGATGCTGGTATAGGGTTGGGCAGAGTTTGGTGGAAATGATCGACAAATCTTCTTAAGTTGCAGCGGATATGCGACAACTGGATTTCAACCGGCCACTTTAAGAGTGAAGAGTAATTGGGCCAGCGCTTTAGAGACTCAACAATACAGGGTTCGTCTTCATTAAGCTGTGATACACTTTGCTTTACATTTCAGTCAACTGCCCTAAATCGGATCCATTTTACTGCAGAACTCAGTGGCCAGTTCATTTCTGCAAACAGTTCAACAATGTGCCCGAAGAATGCCCCATCATGTGTGGACTGTGCAAAGGTAAGTCTTGCTTTTTGTCATAGGAAATTTAATGGGTTTATTTGTTTGTTATTTTATCGCCTAACATGAAAATTTTAAATTCATATAAAGCGGTAAGTTTATGAGTGAGGGAGAATGAAGTGCTCCGGGAAAAAGGGAGTGTTGACAAGTTTCTGACGAACTTTCCCACATATTTCTGACGCACAAATATGCTCACCATATAAATGGAAGACAAGTGGCCTTCAAGAAACGTTACAGACTGCGCAATCGGCTACTCGAGGATCGTCGACAACTCATTGTCACCAGTGCCCCAGGAACAGTCATAGCGGAGAAAGCCACATATTTCATGCCCAAGCAAAGAAAATTTTAGTCGCAATAATGTCTTCAAAGTTCCAAGATCTTTTTTATTATCCACAGTCATGCTACTTCCGAGATACATGTATGTGATCGCCCCGCCTTGGAAAAATCTTGTTTTTGTTATACTTCTAAATTGTATTTAACATCGCCCTAATTTTGTTAGGGGGGTGTAAGTTATTACTTCTTAAACACTTACATGAATAGCTACAGTAAAACCCTAATTGAGGTAAATTATCAAGACGCCGGCTTTGACCGGTGATGTGTGACTATTTGCCAACTATCACACTGTCGTCACTGATCTGGTTTTACTATCTGTGCCGTAGTCTTTGATATTATATATTTTGCTCTTTCTTTGAAAATTTATTTCTAACTTTCAGCTCCATGTAGAGGGAAAAAGTGTCTGAACGACGGGGTTTTGGATGTGGACAGTTGTAAGTGTGCCTGTGAATCGGGGTACAAGGGTAATGTCTGCCAAACAGGTGAGATCTGGTAGCCATTTCTGTAGAAGTAGAAGACGGTCGTGTGTTATTATCATCTTATGTGTAACCATCAACATCAAACGCTGATTATTTGTTTATTTACCTGTTTCACTGGGGTTTTACGCCATAATCAAGAATATGTCACTCATACAACGGGTGATCAGCATTAAAGGGTTGGAGAAAATCGTACAGAGCCTCAGACCGGTCTCAAGAGGGAGGAGCTAACAGTCCACCGCTTTATTGTTTTATATGTAGGTTTTGTTAGTTGACAGGATATACTGTCACACTGCATGTTTATTTAATTGTGTTAATTGACTCATTGGCGCATCCACTAAACCTTATTCAGTGTGAAAGGAAATTTACTACACAGGAATACATGTGTTCTCTGAGTAGCTATGTATTCGAGTAGATGAGCGAATTAGAATTGAAACCCTAAACTTGCATGCTTCAACCCAGTGTGCATATCTGTGGTACGGTTGTGTGAGGGAGGGCAGTTGAGACGCCCTACCCTCTGTCCAGAATATATACATACCAACAAGACTGGAAAATGGGTATTTTAACTGAATTTGAACACCAGAGATGACAAATATTTCAATGATGTTTAACGCCACACAAGAAAGTGTCACTTTTGTTATTGGGGTCATTTTTAAGCAAGGGAGATAATAGAGTGCCTGGGATAAACAAACGATGTTAAGCTTTCGCAAATATCTGATAAACCTTGTGACATATGACATACAATGTGCACGCCATATTGATTGGAGACACGTGGTCTTCTACCAAGATAAGAATGCGCAAGCGCCGTCGACCGCGTTTGTTACTAATATTTGGCGAAGAATAAGGTAAAATATCTAGCTGTATTCGACCAACCACATTACCTATCTCTTCCCACCCTCTCTCTCTCACAGAATTTTGCATTTTTACACCAGAGAGGATAGCCATTTTTACATTTCTTAATTTAAATCGAAATCTCCTAGGAGGAAAAATATTCACATGTCACGCTATTCAAATAACCCTGCATAGTAGTTCTGTGTGGAAGACTAGTCAAAGAAGTGATCCCAAAATTTTTACAAAAAGGATGTGTAACGTTACGCTACATTTTATGTTGGACGTCACAGAAATATTGAACAAATGTAACCAGTGTGTGGGACATCCCTTTGTCACATTTGCATGAGTATTGGTTATGATTGATCAAATATGTGTTCTTCATTGACCGTTGGATAGGTCTCTTGTTTCTAACTTGGATCACTCGGAGCACAGATTGGAGCCGAATGTTATTAAATCTGCTGAGAAAATGGAATTTGTTCAGCAGTAGCCATAACGGGTCCTCTGTGGCCGAGGGGTGTGACGCACTAGCGTAGCGTAGTGACACAGGAGCCTCTCACCAATGCAGTCGCTGTGAGTTCTAGTCCAGCTCAAGATACTGTCCTCTCCGGCCGCACGCGTGAGGGTCAGCCAGCAACCCTCCTGGAATGTGTCCGATATCGACACGCCAGATTGCTGGTCGCTCTGGTTCAAGTGAAATATTCATAAGTACGTAAAACACGACACGAACAGTCCACGATTTTTAATGTGATAATGTTTGACGGGCTAATCAGCGTTGCTGATTTGACCAGTAAAATCGATAAATCGATAAATTTGATACTTTTTCATGTCTTTCCATAATTTCTTTTCATAATTTCTGGCTATTTACTCAGGTATATGTATGTATATGTCCATTAATATGGCGAATGCATCAGCCCCAGTCTGCGTGTGTGGAACTTTTTCGCCGAGCGTCTTGCCTCGCTAATAGCGATATAGATATTGCTATTTCTGCACATAGGATATGTGCAGAGAGAGAAATATCTATATATAATATATTTAATTATATATAAATGTACATGTACCAATAAGTTCTTAATTATCTTTAAGGAGTAAGGTTAAATTAAATACGCACTACAGATGATGGCATGTAATTACGATGATTTCTCTATAGTCCCTAAACTATTATGGTCAGATAAGGTTTTGATCTTATGAACGGTACATTTTGCTGTATATGCACATTATTAATGACAAAACGCTCGTCTTTCTCTTTACGATCATTTAGTCTGACTGCAAAAGCTGTAGGGTAATATCATTAGTTTTTGTCTACAACCCTCCGCGCCGCTGATATGTTTTATTCCATGTCCCCAGCTGCCAATCAATCAGCCAAACACACATAAAACCGGCTGAGGAAAATTGGACTAGATAGTTCAGGCGAAACAAAATATATTCACCAGGTTTCATAGCTAGAATTAGTTTTGCCTCAGTGATATTGTGTAAGTCCACTTCTTTTTTCGTTGCAACAGTTTATTATCACACAGGCCCGAGCGAAGCACGATTGATGACTCATTTGATTTACGCACTATACTCAACAGTGTAGAACAGCATTCCGTTTTGTTTACTGAAGGTATCGTATCAGCTTTATAACTGTTAAACATTTTCAAAATTTCTCTAGCTGAAGAGGACGGGATTTGAACTGGAGAAAAGTGAATCACTGAACAAGCGACTTTAACCATCACGCTAGAATCACGCTGGATTCGGCTGTAGTATGTTTTATTTAAATTTAAGGACTACTGATGAATGTTACGATCAAACTACTTGCTCCGTCAATGAAAAGATATGACAACTGCCCGCATGTGTAATCGTCTTTATTGGATATTCGCCTCTTTTAGATTGAAGAACTGAAAAACAAGTAATATATAGATTTAAACTGACTGCAGTTTGTGTGTAATCACCTTTATTGGATAATTGTCTCTGTTAGGTAGAAGAACTGGAAAACAAGTAATATATAGATTTAAACTGACTGCAGTTTGTGTGTAATCACCTTTATTGGATAATTGTCTCTGTTAGGTAGAAGAACTGGAAAACAAGTAATATATAGATTTAAACTGACTGCAGTTTGTGTGTAATCACCTTTATTGGGTAATTGTCTCTGTTAGGTAGAAGAACTGGAAAACAAGTAATATACAGATTTAAACTGGCTGCAGTTTATGAATGACATATTAACCGATTAAGGAACATACATAGGGATTTGTGACTATAATTGCCGTCATTGCAATTAAATCACGAAGTGTCGACGAATAAAAATCTTGTGTGGACAAAAACGGTTACATCTTGCTGGTCCCAGACGAAACAAATTTGCAAATAAGCAAGTGTCAGGATATAGAAGTTGAATTGCAGAGCGTCAGTAGGATGAAAATTAGGGAAAGTGAACGGTGGTCGTATAATCGAGCAGTAATCGCTCGTCAACGCGTTCTCTGCGGATATGTTATATTGTCCTTTCTATTGCTTAACAGAACGTTGTCCAGGAATAAATTGTCGAAATGGCGGGCAGATGGATTTCTCCACATGTAGGTGTTCCTGTTCAAAATTGTACAGCGGAAAGTCTTGTTCGAAAAGTAAGTTATAAAATCTATTTTTTTACTGATAATAACATCGTTTATCGATAAAGTTATGCACCACAACCAGGTTTCTTTTGCTCAAAACAAATTCATTTTAATCAATACTACCTTCCGAAAACCTTTTAGTATTTACTTGTTTATATATTATCAAATGTATATATATTTTAACCATTATCAGAAGTTTGCCCTAAGGAAGATCCATACTACTGTGGAAAGGAATGGCCGGCTTCATACTGCAAACAGTTTGCCAATGTTCCAGAAGACTGTCCATACATGTGTGGCCTCTGCAAAAATTAGTCAATTCGCGCTTCAAACGAAGAGAACGGTAAGATATCAGTTCATCTGATCTGTATACTGCTTTGGATGACACTAATGCGGCCTCTTTGCTCTCGTTGTTCAGATTAAATAAAATCAATCTGTGTAGCTTGTTTCTACCCTGTGTTCCTTACCTTTTATTGTGTTGAAAACTTTTCACCTCTGTGCAAATTGTGGAATGAAAGCAAAACTTTAATGAGAATCTCGTATTCGCTTGGATAGTTCATCGATTATATTAGACGTTTGTATCCTCGGATGACCAGGCCCTGGCTCATACATCTGCTGTAAACTAAAATCACTGTAACTAGTCTGGCAACGTGTGAGTCACCATTGGGAAGCAGTTTGTACTTCAAAAACATTTCAGAGATAAAATATATAGGGTAATTATTCAGTATCCCGCATCTACACGGATAACAACTACATACCAACTGAGGCCACTGAGGACTCGTGCGTTCTGTTTTTTAAAAGATCTTGGACCGCTTCATTTGACGAAAATGATGTATATCATACATGGAATAGTTTCTAATTAAGGTTGTTGACTTAGTTTGGCCTGCAAACTGGTTTCTTCTATTGTATGATTGAAACACTGGCGTATGAAGTATGGCGATAAACAAGGACATTTAAAGATGGATCAAACACAATACTAAATTTTGAACTTCTATTTCTATTTCTGCAAAGTTTTACGCCTGAGAAAATGTTTCAGCTGTCTTCTTTGCTCCTGGGTGAAAATTGTTCTGGTGGTGTTTGTCCTAGCTGTCGGCGCTAGTTCGTTTGTCCGTCCGGATTATTTTAACTACCTATCTCTTGTATCATTAATTGTAGTCAGTTTGACCAAATTTGCCGCGGTCTTGGCCTGTCTTGTCAAGGCCATTAGGGTAATTTTTGTTATATTTTGTGACAAGCTTGAAAACACAACATCACCTAAAGTCTTTAAACAATTTTCATTAAACTTGCGGTACATGTGTACGTGTTAAACAACCGCTTTATTTTCACTGACCTTGGCTTGTTTTTTTCAAGGTAGTTTGGTTTGTGCTTTCTTGTACCTTTTGCAAACACTCTATCTTTTGATCGTCTGTAGCCATGTTTAACGAAATTCTACCACGTTACCAAGGTACACATCTGCATACTTTGATATGAATGACCTTCAAAAGTAGGTTAAGGTCAGTTAAGCTATATTTTAGGACAGGTATATAAAGATGATATCGCTTGAAACCTTTAAGCCAGTTTCCTCAACCTTGTACTATGTGTGCGCCTAGTGATGTGGCAGAACCCTGTCTTTTTTCATTGGCCTTGGGTTATGTTTCCAATTACGTCGGTTCTGTTACCGTTACAACTGTGCATTGCACAGTATTCTATAGTGTATGTAATCACTTCCCTTTGTATACGCTTGGCTGTTCTCTTCGTTCCTTTCCATTTGATTCAAGCCAGTATGCATATTGTATTATGGCCACTTGTAAGTGGAAATGTGTTTAAAATACGTCAGATTTGAGATCGATCTCTTCTATCGGTAAATATAAAAGGTCCTACTGTATCATGTGACTTTTGACAATGTTAGGCAAAATGTGTTGGCATTAATCTATCGATATCTGCCTCGCCGTGATCCGCCGTGCACAAACGACATCCATTTCCTTCAGGAACTTTTTAAGTTCACAGACGTTCAGTTCACTAATTTTCTCCATCGTCTGTGTATTCTAAACCTAGCTTTCCTTTACGTTCAGCTACAGAAGAGTCCGAACTCGAAATTCCTCTGTTTATAAATGGGTTTTATGGCGTCCAGTAGATCGCTGGTGTTAAATGTCCAAAGCGTCCATCAGATTACGAGGAAGACTGCACCAACGATTTTACCAAAACATTGATGGTTAAATAGCCGGGAAAAATAGCCGGGTTCATATGGAATGTTGTGATACAGTTGTGATCTCTTACATTTTTCGCCTCCATCAGGTTCGAGGTTGTGTAAAAATACAGCATGAACTGCTGTTACGCTGCAGTGCTTGTGCTTTACGAACACAACCGTACAACTACACATGGCTTGGACCCACTCACTCTAGTAACGCATGCCGTGTTCCCCAATGTGCCAAATGATAAATTGTGAATCCTCATTATATGTTAGTTAATTCAAGCAAAAATGCTGCCATACGTGTCTGATATAAATGACCAGTATATAGGCCTGACGAAGGCCAAAGGCTCAACTCGTATAAAGTGTTGCTATATGTTTGTTTTTTTCAGATCGATGACGTCTGTTCCCTTTTCGCAAGATTTCGCTTTGGCGGATATGTTCTCTCGAGGATCATCCATACCAACGATAATGTAATTAAGTATTACAAAAGCACCGTCGTCTGTAACGTATTATATCGACCAGTATTACTTATCCCGATTTGCAAATAATTATTGTACATGTATTATACGAGAAATCGATATCTGTGTAATAACCAACGTAAAAATATAAATATGAATAAATATTATACAAGAAATTCATTGCGTTGCGTGGGATGGACCGAAAGAGGTTGCACTATAGGTGCATGTGTTTGAGACATACCTTCTTTCATAATACTAAAACTGGTGACATCCAAACGAAGACCAGAAAGTTTTCTCTCTGGAGTATCAGAAAATGGAGTTATACAATGCCCATTATAATTAAAAACAACCCAAAACGAAACCTGCTTGTTTGGTCTCAGTTGGATATTAGAACTATTGGATTTGTGAGTGGAGTAGCACATCCCTACTCAAAATATGTGAACAGATGTAAGCAAATATGTAGGTATACGTTCCCATTTGATGCAGAACTAAAACTAAAAAAAAAAAAAAACAAACCAAAAAAAGAAACAGCAAAAAAACAACAAAAAACCCCACAAAAAACAAAAACAAACAAAAAACAAGAAAAAAAAACGTTCACAGACTCCCAGGCATTGCACAATGCCAATAGTCATTACCGGTGTCGTCTCGTGTTTGAGAACACGGAGGTCACGCGGTAGTCCAAAAAAAAGCTTCCGATGGCGGTGCAAACATGTAAGCAGTGTTAGCCGTCGCTGTATTGATTCACTTAAAACACTACATATCTGTGCTATGTGTACAGAGCTCTTATCCTGGTGGAAAGTGGGTGACTAGTGAGATTATTGATACAGATTCTATCCCAAAGACGTGCATTATTTCTGCTAGATTAGACGGATAATAAATGGTACACTATCCATGGTGACATCTGAGGGATTCTCGTCGTGAGTCCGTCCTGGTCCTGATTACTTACTTCAACTTCCTTAACGCAGAAAAGAATTAAAAAAGTATATGGTTTCGCTATTATTGACACAGAGCGTCCATTATGGTTGACGATTGATTTATGATTGTCAAAAGTTGCCAGAGCTTTTCATTCTTTGCATTAAACATTCCTCATGCCGAGGCCAAAGTATTGAAAGGCCTGTCAATCGTTCAAGTAAAGACAGAGAACAGACCCTAGAATCACGAAGCTGTCTTAAATAAGTACAGGAATAATACCACAAGTTTAGGTCTGAAATGCTAATGTTGATTTTTGCAATGAAGGTGTAAGACAACTTTTGGACTTAAAAAAAAAATTCGTCAGGTGAGTCACAATTTTAGCGCGGTAAACTGTTCAGAACATAAGATCAAGCCTGATTTAAGTCAACTTCGTCATCCCGGGTCCAGGGCCCATTTGCACGAAGCCCTGTTACCGTTACGAGCACGTAACTACCATGACGACGTAATCCTATGGCCTATGGTTACCATGGTAATTACGTGCTCGTAACGTTAAGAGGGCTTCGTGCAAAGGGGGCCAGGAGGACAAAGTGTATCAGGCTTTAGATCAAAACGTTTTAACTTCAGTTCAGACTAAAATCTCATTGAATTTGTATTAAGATGAGACTTGTACCACCGGCACCTAAGAAAACCAGACAGAAGCCAACATACTACTAGTCCCAATGGAAAAACAATTACACGAAACATACTCGAGTATTCCACGAATTGTTGGTAGTCAAAGACTCGATGTCTCAAGTTTAGGCGTCATATCAGATATTGTTATACCGGCCATCAACCAACATGGGTGAATTTTTCTTTATATACTTTCTTCATTGATTGATAACTTGTGTTAAATGTTGTCTTTTAAAGTAAAAAATTGGGGCGGATTCATGCAAAGATAAGTTGTCAGCAGTTTTCAATGCCAGATGACGGAAAGATGCAAGGAATGTTCGGATGAGTAAAATCAGCGCCCAAATCATGCATCATGTTAGTTTATATGATATCGTATCTCAGTTTCGCTTTGATTGCAGCTGCTCATATATTTAACGTGACAATCATTCAGAACGACGGACATACGGCTCATAGCTGACGACTCCGTTTCGCCAACCACACACTCGCTGAACACGCCCTCGTCATACATTCACTAGTCATGTACCCTTCCTTCGAAAACCATATAACTAGTTCGAGTCTTTCGAGGAAAGATGGTTGCTACCAAATTTAATAATATTCGGTCAGTGTCAGTGTCAGTGTTTATAAACCGGTCAGCTCTTCCGAGTTGAGTCTTAAGACGGGTTGCGTGTGTAATAAACAAAAATACACGGTCATAAATGGTTACATCCTACAGCATTATAAACGACGACAGCTCAGGGTTCAACTCAGTTCTTATTTTTACATGTACTTTTTTACGCTATCGGCCGATGGGGTTAGCGCACTTGTGCAGCGTAATGTCCCAAGTGCCTCTCACCAATACGGTCGCTGTGAGTTCAAGCCCAGCTCATGCTGGCTTGGTCTCCGGCCGTGCGTGGGAAGGTCTACCAGTGGCCTGCGAATGGTCGTGCGGTTCTGCCCATTTTCTCCCACCATAATGTTGGCCGCCGTCGTATAAGTATAATATTGTTAAGTGAGGCGTAAAACACCAGTCATACAAATAAATAAATGAAACTGTAGTGGAAAGTGTCAGAAACACTCGCTTGATATGCACAAAAATCATTGAATTGTGCCAGACCGTCGAGGGTTATAATTCTTTGGCATAGTCGCGTGGATTAATTTGTCCCACTTATCATTGTCTTGCTTATTACGGTACATTACAGCTTTCAACTTCTTTGTCTGCGATGTGTTCAGGATATATTTAAAAAATATATTTTTTCACTGAATACATTTTTCATGTGTGTACTATGCATAGCTCGAGTTTTTGACAAACTCTTCCTTTTGATCACTTCCAGTCTCAACTCTAGGTTGTGGCGATTGAGTTTTTGTGTCGTTCCACGGTTCCATTGTTTATTGAACGTAATCATTCTTTGTAAGGAATGGTGTTTTGGCGGTTTCAGTCTTCCATAGAGTACATCTGAACATTACACATGTCAAGTGTTTGTTGAGAGCTACAATTCCTCACGTCGAAAAACAGATTTGTTGCACGTAAACATTCTTCGTTTCGAATAGAATTTTTGGGCCTTCAGTCTTCCATAGTGAACAATTAAACATTACACATGTCAAACAACACCGCAGACTGAGAGATCAACCAAGCTCCGTTCGAAATACTTAAATCCGGGTAGCTATAAGTTCAAAGAATTCCTCAGTACGAAATAAAAGATGTGCCCCCAAGCCAAAGGAGTACAGCCTTGACGTGTATTAATGGTATTGTTCTAAGTTAAACGCGTTTGTAGCAATACTGACGGGACAGGCTTAGCTGTTTTTGATTACAAGATAAAAAAAATGTCAAATTCTTGAATGAAATGTAAATGCGATGTATTCAACCTGGTGAAAGATTGTCATAATGCACCTCTTCTCAGGAGAGCTTTAAAGGCTTGCTGCTGCTGCTGCTGATGATGCTGATGATGCTGATGATGATCATGTTTAAGTACACACCCTTTGTTTGGGTTCAAGAAGATGGAAATCTTATCGACTGGTAAATCCCATTCTGAAATAAGACTTTCATTAATTGTGTTTTTCGTTAAAATTACTTCTACTTCAAAGCAAGATGAGTCTGTTTTCTTTTTTGGAGTTGTGCTGAAATGTACGTCGACATTTGGTCGGGGACTTATAATTGTGCTAGGTAAGTAAAACGTATCACACCTGATTAACCTAGGTCTCGCCTCCGATCAACAGATGCATAGATAAAATTACCTCTTGATAAAAGATCAATAATTGCTACATGTCTACCAGCCAGCTGACCAATACACCGTCGATAATTACATTCATTAGTTACACATCTGAATAAATTGGAATCCAAAAGAAGCAGAATCACTGTCCAGGAAATTAAGGGCAAACCGAATCCTGAGATCAGACTTTCAAGTGTTTGCTTTTATCCCACTGAAAATAATTTTCGGTATATAAAGAGTGGTTCTTTTTCGGAATTTGTATCCTTAAACGAACACACCGAAGCCAGCTTACCGTTTGCAGAGACCGGGTAAAAGCAAAGGTGGTGTATTTATTTTGCTGTGTAAAGTCACAGGAACCAGTGAGGTAACTATCTTCTATTATAATTATATAAATATTTTTAAGAGATTGTGATGCTAATTTTATTAATAAAAGTTATTTTCAGGAATTTGACTTCTGATATTGCGTTACCTGTAGACAGTTTGAAATTAGATTTCTTACGGCAAATTTGGCAATATTAATTTGTTATCATTTATTAGATTTCATTAATGTGGTTTTGCTGTCAAAAAACTTTGTCTATGTAAAAGCCTCATATCGTCTGGTTTTGAATGGGTTCATTAACAGAGATATAATATACTGGATCTAGGATCAGTCCGGAATTCAGTGGGAACGATAGATTTTTCTATATTTATGTATGAATCAGTGTGTGCTTCGGATGTATTGTGTATTTTGTGGGTAACTATTCCACATTAGAAACGTATAAGCCGTAACAATTCTCAGTGTTACAACCTAAAAGCTTTTTACAATAAGCCCTACTTGATGATTTGTATCGCCGGATATACAGAGAAAGATAATAACGGAAGATAAGGAATTAGAAAACAAAACGTCTTTTGACTCATGCATGGCAAATTGTTAATCGATATTTAAGTCGTGTCATATGCCGTGAAGTTTGTAATTGTCAGTGCCTCAGGTGCATCCCAGTAATATATTTTATGGATTTTTCTTTGTTGTAGCATTTCAGGAACGTCATACGTCTCTGAAACTCCTGTCTTGGGGCGAAGATTCAGATTTGAATTAAAAGAAGTAGTTTCTGTACATTTGCGCCATGTTCTGATCTCATGTGACACTTGCATATGCATGAAATTGTACCAGAAAGAAAGACTATGGATACGTGGAACGGAACTGTTTTTTCTATGAATGACGGAACAAACATGGCGGACAAGAACAACACCGATACATATTTCAGCGACGGTGGAAATGAAACTAATTACACGGACTGGAGCTTCGGCAACAACAGCTCTTCCGTGGACATAACGCGGACCAATTTCGGACTGGCCAGTATATTAGTGGAGTCAGCAATGTTCTGCATTACAATCGCAGCGTTGATCTTGAATGGATTAGTGTTCAACGTCGTATCTAAGAGACCGGAAGAAAAACTGCGAGTCAAGTTCCTTTTGCAAAACTCCATTTTTGCCGACATAGTGTTGGCGCTAAGCATCGGAACCAGAATCACGCTAACAGTACTGACAAAAACTGGACTGGACCCAGCCACCACGAACCTGTGTGGAAAGTTGTTCTACATGACCCTTGGGTACTTCAGCGCCTTCTACCAGGTCATTTCCTCGTGGGTTGTTTCCCTTGACAGGCTGTATTCTATCTGTCAGCCGCTGTCCTACCACAGCTTCAAATACAGTCGTCCGATGAAAGTCGTGGTGATCGGTCTGATCTTCAGCTTAAGCCTAGGTCTGTGCATGCCCATAATCTTCTTACGCTATACCCCCGGCCAGAAGCTGTACGCTGCCTGCAGGTCGGCCTTCGGGCAAAGCGTTTGGTCTGAGAGCGTGTTGCCCTTTCTGCTCCTCTCAGTAGTGTGCCTGACCGTTCTCACGTACGCCTCCATTTTCCTGATCATTGTCTGTTACCGGAGGAGAAACAGGGAGAATCTGAGCGAACAAGCCGCAGGGGAGAACTCCGAGAAAGCTGCCCAGCAGAGATCGCTCAACATAACGTTCTTTCTGATCCATTTGACCTACGTAATCCTCTACGTCCCGGGCTTGCTGTTTTTCTCGTTCCTGGGACAACACCTTGATTATCAGCCACAGCTCAACTTCTTTCTCTCCCAGTTTCTAATCACCATTTACTTGCTTAATGCCTTTGTGGATCCGTTGGTCTACATTTTCCGGATAAGCTTTGTCCGGGCAAGTTTTCGGGCTCTGTGTTGTTCAGGCTCGAGTTACCAACACTCAGTGGACAGTTTCACGGGGAAACCAGTTGACAGCATGTCCACCAGTCAGAATCAAGTCACGTCTGCATCTGTGCTTGAAGAAAAAGTTTAGCTCCTCAACAACAATAGAAATGCATGCAGAATGGTTTAAAGCGTCTGAAACTTTTGCTTGTAGGTTCTGTATTTTGGATGCGAATAGTGCAGATGACCATAGACTTTCGAATTGCCCTTTGGCTTGATTGGGAGTCGAAGTGATATGTCTTAACAGAAATTCACAAAGAGGATCGGATTCTCCTAAAAAAAAAACTCCACTGAAAGACCTTTCAGGGACGAAAAAGGCCTCATGTATTTTTATAGATCTGTGTCACTTTTTTATCGTCCATAAAGAAAGCGCCCTGGCTTTCGTGTATGGGCTCGAAGAGTGGATTGGACATTGTTAAACAAAACACAAACCAAAGGACTGATTGAAAAATCAGTAGCACTTAGATATATAAATACACACACACACACACACACACACACACACACACAAACACACACACACACACACACATGTTATGCATATACTTAGCTGTGAAAAGATATGGCACTAATTTGCCTGATTATGCGAAGATAACGCCGTTGGTGATTAGATGATTACAAACTTATTTTTTCGTAGTCATGTTTGTGATTGAAGAAGAGCTTTGAGACCCCCAAACTGCTAGGGTAATATAAAAGATTAAATACAGCATCACCGATTCTCTGTATACCTGCGTGAACAGCTTGAGCGTGGACAAGGCTTCCATACTGGCAACAGCAGAAGGTACGTTTTTCTCAGCGACACACATTTCGTCTTGATCTCATCGATGGATGTTAGTTAAATATTAGAGGCTGAACGATATTATCTGTATTTAAGCATTTTGTGGCCCTATTGTGTTGTTTTACATTGTTTTTTAAGCTTTCTCTGGTCTCTTTTGTGTAGGCCTTTTTAACTTGTCACTTTTGGCTGTAATGGAATTCGCCTTTCTGCCTCATTTTACAATCGTTAAATGGGTTTTGTGTGATCGTCTTGGACTTTTTGTATCTCATGTCATGGATTATTAAATAAGTTGTGCAGTTGAAAATAGCGCACTAATGCTAGGATGTCTTATTGTTGCTTGATGTTCAATAAAACTTTGATGTGTTTCTTGAGTCTTTTCCTATTTTTTCGGATTAGCCCAACAGAAAGCCAAGTGACACTTCATCGAAGTCATATCTGTTTGCAAACTATTTTGCTTCAGATATCCCGGACATTCTCTGTAAATAAAAAAATGTAGATTTTAAAACTACAAACTGCTTTTGCATCTTTCTTTAATCGAAAAGAGGATTTCAAACTAATTTTTGCATGGTGCGTATTTGAGAACCCTTCTTGGTATTACTGAAGTCCGACATATTTTGCATAAATATACTCTAAACGAGGATTTATAAATGTCGAGCATGTATGTGAATTGAATTTATTTTGTTCGAATTTGGCCATTTCTACAAACAATTAAATGCGTTAAATTACATATTATATGATTTACACTTTTGTCATCATTTGCATGTAACGCTTATAAATGTGTTTCCATTTTACTGTTCACACGGGAAGTTGGCGTCATCTTTATGGGTACAAACAGCTGCCATCTGTATTTTCTTGTAGTATCATAGCAAAGACCTTTAGATTATAGAATAGTTTTTAGAGAGGTTTCAAAACATAAATGTTGAATATTTAAAACGTAAATGTTAGCTATTTAAAACCTTACATTTTCTCTATTTGATTATTGTATAACGTCATAACAAGGAAGCTTTGGGTGCAGGTAACCGGAATGCTTGTCAGGGGTAAACTACTGAGCTTTAGCAATTTACTAAGAGACTTTCCCACGTGCATCCTACATATATGTGGTTTTCAACTAACGTCAGACTGTCAAATCGTCACATGCCCGCTTATACTGTAAATAATCACCATGCAGTCAGAGCTGGAGAATCTACAAAGCCATGTCCAGTTGAGGCCTGGTTGGAACAAGGAATCTTTACCGGTATAGGTTTAAAGGAGGTCAAAAGAGCTTGTCGCGAAAGAAGTACGGTGATTTCATATTCAAGCAACTATGGAACCGACACGACAATGCACCATTGTCACAAGCCTCCGCTGTTTCAGTCTGTTATTAATAAACCTTCGACTTTATTAAGAATTATAATCGAAAAAATATATTAGTGGGCGTGAAATTCTTTTTGCTATTTTGCCACAGACAGGATTTGCTCCCTACCTTATTTGCGCGACTCTGTCCGCATAATGTCGGTGTGTGTGATATGGAGACATGTAAGCGTTCGTTTTCATTTCTTCCGATTGGTAAACTTTGGCAACGCTGATCGGAGTTAATCATTGCAGATAGCAGTGCTCCTCAGGTTCGTTTGAAAGAAACGTAGTGGTCAGATTTATGGGTGGAGAAAATAGAAATGCCTGAGGTATATCCATCAGTCTTATAAGTGAAACACTTTCGAGTACGGCGTTGAAAAAAAGTAAAGAAATTTAAAAAGAAGATAAATAACTTGTTGTTCCTCAAAAGCAGCCCGGGGTCGGGTAATACCAAAGACTTTAACAAGTATCTCGGTATGGCGCTTGGTGCTCAGCATTGAGACGTTAGAGGGAGAAAACATGATGGTCGGCCTGGTGTCATTATAATGTAACTGGCTGGGGTGTCATGTCTGGCGTGTTCAGTATGATGTTCCAGTGGCGTCAACACTTTGGCGGCATGAACTCGCCCTGGCAAAAGAAGACACACTCGTCGTCACATGACTAAAACACTGTTAAGTACCACGTTAAACCCCAATCACTCACTCGAAAGCTATCTATTTATGTGGTCATTTATAAAGGCATGGTTCATTTTAGCACAAACTATCATGCAAGTGTGAAAGCCAGAATGAGACGACTTGTATTTCAGTCATACTGTTCAAGTCACCAGTTTCCTGTTGTGTGCATGTGGGGCCAAATTCCATTGATTTCCCTCATCCTATAATATTATCTTCTTTATTTCATATGGCTAAGCTACAGTTTGTGAAGTAAATGTACCAAACTATTATTTGATGTAAGTTTCTTTTCTTTTTCTGGGTCTTAAATGGGAGCAATTTATACACAGTATATTTTAAATTTTCGATATTTATATCTATAAAATCGAGTCAATTCGGGCACTGCATGGGCAGAAGACCACGTTATCATCAAAAACTTGGTTGCATTGTACTACCCAATGACAATGCTCTAACAGGGCTACATGGTGAAACAGAAGAAAACATTTCAGAAATGCTAAAACACACTGTGGCAGTACACTCTAAATCCGGAACTACTTCGGTAAATCGATGGCAATTTTCAATGCCTTAGAAATGCTTGCATAGGTCTCGCGTCGCTTCCAGACCAACCCAGGTACAAATAGGAGAAATGTTAGAAATTCTTGCATAACTCCATCCAGTGAGCAGGTAAGGGATTTGAAATTTTGGTTTTTGATAATGTGTTGCATTTTATAGAATAACACGATAAGTCTTAATTTTTGCAGAATTTATTTTCACAGAAAATGAATTTACATCTCCTTCTCCACAAAACATCGTCCAGATAGCTGTAACCCAGGTTTACTGTCCCCTTGTTATTACCACGAAGTTCCATTCGGACTAACAGAAATGGTAATTACGTAACAGCGTGGACGCCGGCAACGCTGTTGGATAACAGCTTTTAATGTGTTTTTATTTCTTCGTGGGTTAAAAGGTACACTCTATTGGCCGTATGAGAGCATATATACTTAAGGGGCCGAAGGGGTTGGCGCGCTAGTGAAGAATAATCACCCAGGTGCCTCTCACAAAGAGGTGGTCCCAAATAACCACCATAGAAAAAGGATTTCAAATACTCTTTTTTCTGAAAGAGAAAATCAAAATAAATATTAAAGAGTATATCTGTAAATGAATTTCATTCTCATCTGAATTTGGCATCGTTTTTATGTCTTCTCCTTTAACCCTGATCCACAGGGTTTAAATATACAGATACCCTTCTTATCGTACGTATAGATGTAGCTTAGGGCCGGCCTTAAAACGAGCCTTAAAAACATTTCAGTAAATACACCGATGGAGGCTCAATACCAAAACCACATGAGCAATTAAACTGCCAGACCATTGGAGAGACTGGACTCGGTGGATCCAAGATAAACTGCGGGAACCTCCCTGTAAACACCTTTGCTTCCCATGCGATTGCTTAAGTTACCTGTCAGAAGCTTGTCCAACTGGAACGTCTTGAACAAAGGAGTACCTTCAGCTACACCTTCTTTGAGATGTGTTCTATCGAATTGCCACAGTGAGGTCATATGTAGACTGTTGAGTTCATTGGCTAGCCATTGGAGATCAGCGACGTTTTTTTCTGCACGTCTGTCGTTTAAGTAATTTTTCAGCTGTCGCCCAAAGCAAGCGTGTCCACGAGACGGAACATTGCCCGGTTATAGGACACTCTGATCATACGAATGATACAAAGGGGTTATGCCTATACCCCACACGAAACACGAACGGAGTGTTCAGAATCTCTGGGATTTATTTATAATTGTGTCCAGTTCCGCTTAGCCCCGGTGCTAGGGACCGTATGTTCATCGTGTTGAGTGTGATCACTGAACATTTTCAAGCAAAGCGCAACTGAGATACATAGTTGATAAATCGACATCACATATACTAAAATGGTGCAAGATTTGGATACTGAATTTATTCATCCGCCTAGAATACTGCTACTCTTTACAGGAATCTGTCCTGATTTTATATTTTCATGCATACAGTTTCCTAGTTCTTTGGCAGTTTTTGGAAACTGGTCTTGCAATTATTGACCCGAACCCCACAGCTTGGTTGACGGCTGGCATATGAATGTCGGTTTCGACGCTTAGATTCAACACTGTAGAAACTCTTGTTTATCATGCAAATAGCCGTGTTTATATGATATAATGAAAAACATGCCACTTACAGATTTTAATTTCATTTTTCTGGACGTAGCTTAGATTGATGGCTGAACAACCAGCAGATTGGGAGACCATCTAGGATGAACTGGAGCATCGGTGTGAAACTTGTCTGAAGGCTGCTTTGTTCTTGCGAATTGAAAAAGACTTCAGCGATGGGAGACTGGAGATGAAAAGAGGACTCAAATATTTAATAGCACTGTTTGGAGTTCTATGAATGAGGATCAGCGTATTTATTTTCCTATCTGAAGACTGTCAAGACAATATCATTTTAAGTAAAACTTGGTTTATTGACAAAATATGTCATTCGTATCTGGTAACTAGAGAAGCCACATTTACAATGGCGACACAAATTTCAGATATACTACGTGCACCAAGCTGTATAAAACTGACAGAGGGACTTAATAACCATGCGTGCAACATGTGTGTTAGATCTAAAAAGACATGTCTGTCTTCTCAGCGCCTTAAGTGGCACGTGTCCCTCAAATACAGCAGCAGAAACATGTAGGCTAATCGTGTAAGTTTCAGAGTAAGTCCTAAAAGAGATTGTAAGGTCACAAATGTAGATTTTGTTGCAATTGCTCAAAAATTATTTACTTCCTATCAGAAGCTCCGGAAACATGGGTGTTTCACTTAAGTCCATACTTCTGAATAAAAAGTGGCTATTCAGAGCTGTCATTCAGCGCTGAACCTAAACTGTTAAGTGCAGTCGACTTGTTCAGCTTCTATTACTGACTATCCGATACAAGAGAATGTTACAGCGAACGGAGAAACAGGATGTGAGCGGATGTTTACCCCTGTCGACCTTGCATGAGAGGTCAAGAACTGCACACATTTGAATATAACTATGTTAAAAGGACATTTCTTCTTACTATCAAAAAAAAAGAACAAGAAAAAAAATAAGAGAATCTTGGCTATCCTGTTTATTTGCACAAACTTCTTGGAGAGGGCAATTGTTTATTTCTTGTAATCTGTGACCTTATCAAATCATGTTAACTTTCACTTGCAGAAAGAACAAAACTCAGCCATGCCAGCTAAAACCCCCTTTGTTCCATAAGTCTGCACATGGAAGTCGACTTGATAATGTTCTCATTGAAGTCATCCATCAAGATGTACGGGCAGGCGAATTTGCCTAGTCTTGTTAAATGATGCCTGAAAACGTCGACCCTGTAACACGGAGGTCTCTATACTACAGCGTCACCATATTATAAGCAGGAGAGTAGAAGGCAACGTACTCCAAATTAGTCACTGCTGGGCGTAATATTTCGCAATGAGTAGCTGCATTATAACACAGCCCAACACGACCATGAGCCTGGTGCTGCAAGTCGACAAAGATCTTTGTAACAGTCTGCTGTAGGTCTGTGACGAAAGATGAACTCATGCAGTTCGGGGATATTTCGTGATTCAAAAGCCATGTATCGGTGAGAAAATGTTTATTTACCAGACGTTTGTCACATTTTAAATCCCCGTGATGGTTATGCAGGCCTTGGATATTGTGGACAATCAGCTGACAGCTGGGATGAAAAGGTTTTATACCACTTCCGGTGAGGTTAGAAAAGGACCCATTGCTGACATAGCTTTAGAAACCATTTCGTTACAATAAATAACAGACTCTGTAAAAATCTGAATAACATGTCCGTCTGGAGAAGTAACTCAACTTAAAGCTACGTAGGCTTGGTCAGCAGAAAACACCTTCTGGAGAGATACAACGGCTTCTTTGAGAGTGTTTCCTTGCAGCGTCTGGCACCTCTTTTGCCCATTTCTTTGTCATTTTCCAGTTGAATTTCGAAACATGTCTTCTTAATTCACTAACTTTACTGATTACCTTGTACTTGTTGTCACATTAACTTCGTACGTACCGACCGGCTCACCGTTGACAGCCATTTTGAAAAGTCTCACAACCAGCTCTTGGGCCTGAAATGTTACTGAGTTCTGGCATCGAAAACATATTAAATGGTTTGACGTTTTTCTGTAGGCTGCACTTAAATCTTCACAATACAAGCCAGAAGGGTATAATTTTTTTTCTCGGTCAATTGTGAGCACACATATGTTCGAGTGACATGAGCACGGACCTCATCGAGAGCAGTTTCATCGACGTTGAGTTTTCTGAGTTCAGGTGAAGGACTGAATTACGATGAATGTCAGATTATTAAAATAATTTCCTGGGCCATCTACATTGATAGACAACACGTAAATACGTCAGTGTGGTCTTTACAAAATACATGTGCGTGAAGCCATTCTATCTGAACACGTAAGTGCTTTCGGCTTTGTTATACGGAAATGACATTCCAGGATCGAGTGAAGTTTAATTTACTTTTAAGATGTAAAGTAAGTGTCGTATCTCCTCAGGTTTTCGAAAATTTAGTATGTCCATCTTTCGCGTAATGGGAAGAAAGTCACAAGGTTAGTAGCAACATCTGCGGCAGTTTTCCTACGCGAACGGTGATTGTTCGCGTCAAAATGATGTTGCGTAACCTCCACGTAACCTGATCGTTAACGCCAAAAAATACAGCCTGGGTTAAAAGATAAAATGGGGCAGAAGGGTCACAGCCGCTAAGGCTTGTAATATTGTAGAGTGTACAACAGGTCACTATCACATCACCCACTATTCTTAGGCTGGGCAGCATTTTATTGCTAGCCCTACAGTGTCACATTTCACTGGGCACATCTCAGCACCTTACCGAAAAACCTCTAAGAAAGAAAGCAGATGTTAGTGGCCACATGTCATTTGACAGACAGTGACAATATGTCCTCTAAATATTTACATGTATGTATATAACAGTTTACTCTTTGTTTCCCTAATACATTCTATAAAATGTGTAAATTTATCTTTTCTAAGAATTATAATGCTCGCAAAAGCTTTTCAAGAGGCATTAAAGTGTGCTATATAAGTTAACAATAAATACATGTATGATTTAATATACATGTATTCCATTTTTCAGTGATAGTTGTGAAAAGATGGCCAACACTGAACTACAAATCCCAGAGCCTAGACAAGTAGAATATATATCTCCTAGCTAAGCACTATGGTGACAGCTTGCTACCATGAAACCGATGTATTGTCAAGCTAGTTTTGGAATGAGAGCAGCGGTCAAACATTGATCCATCTGACAAATATACAACCTACAGCTGAGCGACAAAATGATGTCTTGCTAACACCAATTAAATGATGTAATCAAACAGAAATTCCAGTCGGGAGGGAGGGGGCAGTCCCAAGTTGCAGGGATGGGGTGTTCAAGGCCTTTAAATAAATATGTATAGAGATATTTTCTTGCAACACTTTTCTTGTGAAAGGGAGGATGTTCACACATTCTCGCGCACACATACTCTACAATTTTCAAGTATTTCCCCCAGGGCGCACTGTCAATAAATTACAGCAACCTACTACTAAAGACCCTCATAGACTCGAGCAACCATAGCGGCACTCTATCCCAGTCAGGACTCTCAAATTAACAGCCCGTATAGTTACAATTAGCTTGCTAACTGTTACATGGCATACTTTAATATCATTTAACAACAAAATATGGTTTTTAGTCAGTATCTGAAAGGCCACCTACTAATACTGCACAACAACCTTACCTTAAGGTGCTTTCCTAAACTGCTAAAATATTGCTGTGTATTAAAACCAATACAGTACTTTTTGTGAGAATATATCAACTGTTTCAAAATGCCACTGGCCAACAGACTAATTCTGATTGCAATGAAACTAGGCACTAATGTACACATAATAAGATACCTATTTCTTATTACATGTTTTACTAAAATTAATCGCTAATGTAGTCGTAGGATCTATATATATATATATATATATATATATATGTATTGGCACAGATGACATTAAAGAGAAGTGATCAAGATCGAAGAGATGGTTATGGTGAATTAGGAGCAGAGCAGAAGAAATTAAGCAGAAGGGATGAAGTATACAGCCAAATGGAAATCGAGAGCAAGAGAAAACGGTTTCGTGGTTTCTTCGCCAAAGTATTAACGAATGAAATGAGAGGATTCCACATCCTTTCCACAACCAGCTTTTCATTACATCAAGTGAAGGAGTTGTTGTGACCAGTCAGAGCATGCGTCTGAAGTGTGCAAGTCAGAATTTAAAAAGTAATTAGGAGGTGCTGAGAGTTTTCACTGAGTAACCCAGTTTAGTTTTTGACTTGTTCAGATTGGTTGTAATAATAGAAGAGTTCAAGCATCTTCCATAGCGGAGATAAAAAGAAACCTAAATGTTGTTAAGGTGCCGGGGACATGGTTTGCACAATTTTTCATAGATATGTATGTAGGAGTGGTTTTCTGTTTTAGAAATATTGCAGAAACAAAATCTCTATCCGCATGTTCAGAAGAGTGTACGGGCAATTCAAAACTGGGGGTCAAATTTTAACCCTGAGCCACAGCAATAAGCAGGGATTAAAAATTCTGACGTCTTGGTAAATGTAGTGGTGGGGATTACTGACCTACAGTGTACACATCTGCGCTGTGCTTAGCCAAAATGAATATCATGCATATTATTATGATAAATTACTGATGATGATAACGATATTATGATAATGTTACTTTTTTTCAACTGAAATTATGATGGAATGGCCGCTGGGGAATATGTAATTCTCTTGTTTGTTATATTAGAGATTTAACACTCAACAAAAGGATACAGACATGCACGCAAAAGATATTCAATTATTTGGGACCCGACATTACCCTACATCAATAAAAATATCAGGCAGATCAATGGACAGATTTTAGTACATTCTCCTGGTCATCCACATTTAATATTCTTGGTCAGTGGTACATACAGAATTGTTTTCACATCACCTGTGATTCTCAGTTGCCGTAGTCTGATTAGCCTGGTTAAAATGTCGACATATAGTTGCCAGATACAGGGCAGCAGCCCATATGACTGGTCCAAATCACAACGAAATAATCTCAACCCCAAGTGGCTTTTTGCCTGTGGAGTAATTTTCCCAGCACTTTTTTTGACGAATGCTGCATGCTCAACACGTACATTCGCTTGACATCTGTTTCAGCACGCGTGTTATTCGTTCCTTTCGATTAATTTCTGTTAATCCGCGAATCTTCAGAGTAAGAAATGCATGAGTTACATTTGAGCGCCATGAGATGGCACAGTCAGATAAATGTGGAGTAAAATAGAGGTAGGAACTGGAGAAAAACAAGAGACGATTTTGTGGAATATAATGGCGCTGGACCAGCCGCCCGATGATGAAGTGTTGGAATTGAGAGCCAGTGAGTCTTGTTAAAACAAGGGATGTCCCTTGAGGGTGTAAAAGGGAATTTAACAACGTGGCTTGTGTTTGGGTTCTTCCAAATTTACGACTTCACTTTAAATTCTCAATAATTAAAGGAGTCAGTTCCGAGAACAGGTGGCATAGAGCGATGTGGGGTGAATTGGTAGGTCCCCCTAGGATGCATTGCTCCACGTGGCGTCATTATAGTCTACAGGGCTAACGGTATTGCTCGTCGACACGTCAGAGGTAATTGGAAGAGCGCTTATTTTATGTTAGGTGTTGCATGTATTCATTCGATTTGGCTTTATGAGTGAATAAAATGCTTGTGACTTAGTGTTTATCTGAGAAAGTTTGGATATATACTTTCTGGCCCGGCAACATACCAAAAAAGATCAATATAGTCCATACAACATGTATTGCGGAAAATACCTGGGAGAAATGGGCTTCCACACAAAGGGCGAATGGATCGATTTGTAGTGGAGCAGCCCAACGACAGTCTGGCTCGAATGACGCAATAAAACAAAACAGAGGAAATGACGACAGAGGGGACGAAAAATGCGTGTTTTGATCTGACGGGAGAAAACCGGTACATAAATATATTAAGTACCGTTGATTTAAAATGAATAAATAAATAATAATGACAATCAGATTTGGTCTGACTGTGAAAATACTAGGGGAGTATATGACTGTAGTAATTTTCTTCCTATAACGGATTTTGTAACAATAGTCTTATATTTTAAGGAGGGCGGACGAAAATACTTGCCTATTGTGGCCTTTGGTGCAGAGATCTACATTCATTATGATACTGGGAGTTGACGTGGGCTTCTGGCCACTTCGGTAAGTCTACAAGTAAACCGGTCTGCCTCTTTATGAGTAAATATCTTTATGAGCATGGCATGACGTGGGGTGGTCATGTGTTTTCTCTGGCCATTGTCCCTTTTTGCTCCCACTATAATGCCAGTCACAGTCGTATATGTGAAATATTCCTTAATATGGTGGAAAACTCCAAGCAAATAAACCAATAAATTACCATTGGTATGAAAAAATAACTAAGTAAATAAAGCTGTGTACATTTCGACAATATTATGATTTCATGTTTGCATGTATGAGAAAGGGAGATTGAATAGTTTTTACTTTCTGGACAGGATCGGTAAAGCTCGTCGGCTCAACAACAGTGGATGTGGCTCCCTAAGAGGATCAAAATTGACGATCTTGACTTGTTGAGCAGAGTAAAGAAGGTGGAAGATTGGGCCGAGGGAGTTTCAATGACAGATTCTGTCTCCACTTCGAAGGGTAAGGTGAGGACGCTGTGTGTACAAGATGATCCAAGCGGTCAGCTAATAATACTTCCAGCAGTGGGTCGGGCCGGGCGACGTGTCAACATACAGATGCGGAAATATTTGAAGAGTTATCCAAAGGATGCGTGAATGTGGCTATTGTCTGTCTCTTCTTTTTGGGAAGGGGGGGCGGTGGTGTGGTGTGGTGTGGTGTGGTGTGGTGGCATCAGATGCTGTGGCTAAGTCTCTAAGTAAGTCTCAAGGAAAAAACAACATAGAAAAAAGAGTTCTAAAATGCAACAGAACTTTAAGACTTCTGTTACACCCCAGTCTCCTTTGACAGGGTTGGCTGCACCCTTTCCAAATGCTTGTCCTACATGTCTACAGCAAATGTATATGGCGCATATGTATAGGCCGTTGGTCTTTTTTGTGAAACGCCTGGACACTATATCCGAGATTGTGTTGAAATGAAGGAAGCTAAGAAGAAACAGTAATTTGATGATTGTTATAAAATTGTGGCCATTTTCTGCAAAACATGGCTGAAAGTATTTGCCATCACTCTGTTCTGGGCTACATCATTGGAATAAAGAAAGGTATACAACCGAAGATACTCTGAATAATCGTCTTGTATACTCACATTTTCTTTTAACATGAAAACTTTTGAGAGCCCGCTGTGATACGCATCCTAAACAGTAACAATCGAGACGTGTCTCCCCTTATTCTGTACTTTGAACCTGTTTATTGGTTTCTTTTGACGATAAGGGCTGCCGCGATTGCACGGTCGCTTAACGTCAGACTCAGACAAAAATCTAAAACCTGAAAGTGCCTTTCGCCATGGTGTTTAACTGGCAGAAAAAAAAACTGACTGAAATTCTTTTGCCATAATGGGGGGGGGGGGGGAATCAGAAAACAGATCAATGTGAACTCCCATACGCCCGTATTTAAGAATATGACTTCCTGTAACATGACGTCACGACCGGAACCAAAGCAGAATACAGCTTTTGGACAACATGTGTCGATGGCCCACGCTTTACACTGATTGGCTGCCATGTAAGTTGTGTTCTATCTTTTATGACAAACCTGACATGATTCACTATTAGAATTTATATAAAAAGTGTTGCCTATGGAAGAAACAACCTGAAATGAATCAATGAACTTTTCTTTCCTAGTTTGAGAAACCATAGCGTTATACGGAAAGGCCTGGTAAAAAATGAACTTCAGTGAAAAGACCATAAAAAACTATATCTGAAAATACCTTTACTGATTTTTTTTAGATTATTTTCCACCAAAATAAACGCAGTAAAATGTTTAGATTGTATGGTGGGCTTTATGGACCATACTGACGATGTGGTTCACCAGTGACGTCACGTCGACTTTTCTATGGCCATAAAGCAGAAACTTAATGTCATATTAGCGTCTTCATACACCGGCAAACATTAACAGGAGTACTCTTCACAAGACCTTCATTCAGATCTAAGTATAAAAGTGTACACAAAGTTGTGCTACGTCACTGGTGAACCACAATATCAATATGGTCCATCAAGCCCACCATGCAATCAAAACATTTGACCGCATTTATTTTGGTAAAAAAAAGTCTAATAAAATCAGTGAAAGTAGTTTCAGATACAATTTTTCATGGTCTTTTCACCACCATAAGTTCATTTTCCCCAGGTATTTCCCTTTAAGTAATATGGGAATAAATCACACCTTGCGACAAAACACCTTGTACATGTAGGGCATGTGTCATAATAATTCCCTTTCGTGAAATACCAGATCAATTTATGAAAAAAGTAAAATGAGGAAAAACAAGTCATGTATTTTATTTATGCTAACAAGATGTGCAGTTTAACTGTAAACTTAGGTTAAGTAGCGTCGGGACAGATAGGGTTAAAGCGCACGGTACTTTTAATTACCGGCATAATGACATAGTTTCACGAGTGAGACACAACAGATCCTGTAATGTTACCGAGCCATGTATAAAATCCATAGCTTACAATACATTTAATAAAGATCCCCTATCACTGACGTCAGACAAGCAGTGTCATATTTCTTTTCTTACTTTACTTATTTTCGTGGTTATTAGTCAAATGGTTCAATTAGTTCGCTCGATATTAGGTAATCGATTGATTTATTTGATTAGTGTTTTACAGTAACATATTGAAGGATAGCTTCTGTCGTCATAAAGGTTATGGCGGATGAACTTGAGCGTTGCGTTTACCTCTGGGCAATCCTTTGTTGCCATTGTCATATGTTAAACCTGTGTTCATGTTTAAGTCTCGGTCGAGTTCATCTTTCATTCTTGGTCATGTTCTGAATTCAGTCGTGGTCGTGTTGATATTTCGGTCCCGGTTATGTCCATATTTGATTCTTGGTTATGGGTGAGAGGATCGTTGCTGATGTACGTCTGTGACTCAGATTGTTTTTTCCTTTCTGCTTTTTTTTTCGACTCCGCTTCGCCAGCTTTATTCAAGCTCTTGGAATTATGCTGCAACTACTTCAATGAAAACGTTTTAGTTGCTAAATGTAAATATTTCACATCCACAAATCATTCATGAACCGCAAATAAGTTATGAGTATTACTCCGAGGCAACATGGCTGATAGCCAGTAAACGCTGCTATTTTTAAAAGACCTATCTCTCTTATAGCAGCGCTTTTCCATTAATGTCAAATTCACCATCAAATATATGAGATTGTAAGTACTTGATACAAATATCAGAGCACGTGGGAACTGGTCAGGTGGTTTGGTAACTATGATGGAGTACATTGACAAAAAATCTTGAAAATATTTATGAATATGAACAAGCATTGTCTTTGGATTGCCTTAATCTGGATGACTTCCCCTCCAAACACTCCTTCCAATCCGTATTAAAACATTTACTCTACTCCATACTCTGCACTTCTAGCTAAGCACCTACACAGAATCTGTACATGTAAACATCGAACATGTTAAAGGTTGGCTTTGAGGTTTTACGCCGTACTTACCTAGGTTACTTAAATTCAGGCTTAAATAAGGTCAGGCTTATATAGTATGAAGTATTACTGGAACCTAACCCGCGAAAGTAAGGATCTGGAGAAAGTGTTTATTACCTTCGACTCAACAGGATTTGGCACACAAGAGTTACGTCCCATTTCTTGAAACACGTTGTCAGTGCCTCGTCACACAGCGGATTTAATCAGTGCTAATGAGATCGAATCGAGGTGGTGGGAGTTCTAGATTAACCTTGATCTGCGGTATTATGTTTTGCAGAGGCTTTGTGTTTATCAAAAGTACACAAAACGGCACAAGTGCGGTAGTTCTCGGATGTTCTGCCAAATGTGAAGAATATCAATTTCATCTTACCCTCCTGTAAATGAAGTATCCATATACTCTCTTGTTTTAGGCTAAGTTCATAATATCAAGGAATAATGTGTGACAGGTGTGTCTTGTAGGACAAATGGAAATAGTTAAAATTTATTCAAAAATAGTTTGTTGAAATGTTCATTACTGTTTATATACAGGCATACAGGTTGCGTTTGTAATTTTTGGCCGAAAAGTTGAGAAATTGTTACTAAAGCCAACCGACATGTTAGAAAATGAAGGCGTGGCAAATATTAGGTAAGTTTCTACCATATGCTATGTATACAAGTACAATATTTTGTCTGGAAATTGAAGGAAAATGTGCAAAAGAAAATTACAATCGTATTTTCATTCAGACACAGATATTTCCCTAATTTTACGTGATAATACGCGGAAAAGTCCCACTCTGTCATTTTAACTATGGCCAGAAAAGCCAGAAATAGTGGGTTAATTGTTTTCAGTTGAGAACACAATGCTATTTCCCACACGAGACATGACATCAGGATTTTTCTGTAAGTATGGGATTTGAGTGCATCTATAGGTCCGTGAACGTGCAGGAGTTAACATGCCTGTGGCTCTCAATTCATTATCCACCAGTTATTTCCGAATACGACCAAGGAAAGCTTTATCTAAGGCCCCAGTCACAATACTACATGGACCAATGAGGAAGTTTTGAGTTCGAGCTCTGGTAATAGCCAGACAACTGCATAGGAAAAGGGGAAGCAACCATCTCAAATTACGTATACTATATGTATAATATGGGTGTCTGAAGAAGTTTAGCAGAATATTGAGTAGTTGAACATTTGTGAACGTCAGATGTTCCTGAAGAAAGGAGAGGTGTTTTTGTGCATTCGTAAACTTTACCTTTAGCCACAAAAAAGATTCCCAAAACTACTTTATTGAATACCCTTCACTTACCGCGATCCCTTTCTTTTGCTGGCTCCCTCTATTGCCCGCAAATGCTGATAGAATGTTATCGGAGGTGCACTGTTGTTCTGGCCCTTACGACTATTTTTTCTTTTTACTGGCAAGTTTTCTCTTGCGTAACTGAAATAATCCTACTTGGTTTTACATCCCAGACACTGTTTACGAGTGGACGGTCCATTCTGCAGCCCTATGGAAGACATGAGGAAATATCGGGTGTATAGCGGGTGATATAGGGGTGACACCTTTTATGTCTCTGAACACTACGATTAGTTATAGAAGAACATTAGGTGCCATTGCTTGTATGATCTGATGAAGGAACTATGCATGTTAAACTCAATAAATAAGGTATCGCCTGATTAGCAAATATATAGAATCCGCCTCTCCAGGAGGTGTTTCGGAAGATGATGATATGTCATTCAGCATGAAGCAACCTGCATGCCCAAATGCAGACAGATCTAACATGGACAGGTGTCTTTTAACTCGTCAGTGAAAATGTTAGTTTTCGCCTTGCCATTGTTATATGTCAAAACAACTCACGCAAGGCCATGGAATGGAATAGTCATGCAATCATTTCTATATCGGTATTTTCCTAAGCCAAATTACCACAGATAGGGGTTGCCATGTATTTTTTGTACGTTATTACCCCAACATGAACTTACAAATAAATATCGCCGGAGTGATAGTTCGTTCTGAGCGATATTCTTGACTTAATGCACCATCTCATGACATTTCATTTCAAAGGGATTATAAGAAGTGGACGCGCAAGCTGCACAGAGTGTGTCTGGTCTGGATGTGCCGGGAATATGAATCTTTCTTCTGTTTTAAGGAACTGATAAAAAGCTGTCATGCGCAGGTAATCGTATGCCTTCATGTGTACTGTGTAAAGTAAAATGGGGCAAATAGCTTTGTCGTCCTTAGCACCAAATCCCGTCTACATCATAAAAACTCATCTGTTCTTAAAAGTTACATAATATGACATTTCCACAGTGTTGTTGAAATGGATTATGTTGCTGCGATTCAGTATTGATTTGTTAACGGCGAAATACACCCTTATGACAACGAACATGTTCTCTTGCAATAACAGAACAAGTCGGCCCTGTATAATATACATCTGTTGTAATAAAACAACGTATCCCGCTATCATGTAGAAAGCATATAGCGTTCTGTCATTGTAACAGATTAGTTCTTAGAATGCTGAACAAATATGACATATTTCTATAATGGGGACCCGTCAATCGCCCGGCAAACAGGACGTCTGTTATTATTACAGTTAAGTCGTGGAATAATACAGTAAACCATCTGCTATTCGTAGATGGAATTAAAGTTTACGTAAATACGCATATCCATTTCTCTAATTCTTTTCTGCTAGTTGAAGTTTCCTACATCGGTCATTGTTGTTTGGTGGCTGTGAAAGAAGAGGAAGTTGGAACTGTTACAGACAATGCTTGTAAAACTGTTTGGAAAATGCAGACAGAGCGTTACTTTGAAAAAGGATACGTGGGTACCTGGATGATATATAGAATGTAATGTGTGTGTATCTATTTGGGTATAAAAATCAAATGGATAAACAGTAAACTTGTTACTTATTTTAGCTGCAAATATATATCTAACAAAATAAATATCTCCATCGTTTGTGAACCGATCAAAAAACAGATGGTGCATTGAATTTTCGGAAAAGTAAATCAGGTTTTGTCGCACTATATATTGAAGGTTTAAATGACATTTTGGTGTGAACGTCCATGTATCCGCTAAAGACACTGTTCGTTCATATGGCTGTTGCCCTCAAACTATTTGCTTTTCATTTTCTTTTCCAAAGCTTCTGATACCAACCACACGTATCTGGATAAAAGTACCTTTAATCCGGCTTGCGATTGTTTTTGTGCCTTTTGGAGGTTTCAATTGTTAACAGCGTAATGAATATGCAATATAAACCGTTGTTAAGATTGCTCTCTTTTGTCAGGTTCTCTTGTCTCATCCACTGGCAGCCAAATACAAATTGTTCCTCATGCCATGTTTAGAGGTTAATGTTTTACAACCATGCTGAGTTTCTTTCATAATATTACCCAGACAAGAATTAATATTGGTTTTGCACTTTTTCTGATTTCAGTGAGACTGAATTAATTCATATTCAGTGGCTTCAAAAACATGGAAAAACGAAGTCATGCATATTTCTTCTTATCACCTATTTATTGAAAGTAATTAGGTGTCGAAGCTGTCCTGGCGGGTCACCCATCGGAATTTTTCAAATTACCATTGGAAGTCTAATTTTGTGCACTTTTGAGCTAAAATATTTCAAAAAGTGTGAAAGATAAAAAAAGCCAAAAACAGTCAAGATACTGCAATGGTTAGAAATTGAGGTGACCATTGCGTCATTTCAGCAGGCAGGCAGTGCGACCAATTCTGACTGTATTAAGTGTGTGTTAAATGATATTTCAACATGACAGTGCCCACTGCAATTGCTTGTGGCCAACAAAGCTACCACCAGTGAAGATGGCTAAAACCGATAATCTTATGTAGAGGGGTGGGGTGTAGAGTTCATAGCTTCACACATCTGCAGCCTATAAGATAACACACAGACATGGTATTGCTCTTTAACACCACACTGAACCAGTCATCCGCAAACACCAGAACTTTTTGGCATTATTTTTTTAAGAGAAGCAGGCAAATACAACAGAACAACCGTGTGTCAAATCAGCGATTTGTAGATGGCAACTGCCAGGTTGGCCAGACCAAGGTTTTGTTAAACTGTTCCCTTATTATGCCTTGCTGAACTTTTATATCAGTGTGTGAACTCAGGACAGGTGAGGGATGCAGTGTGAGTATTTTTTCTGAATGTACTGACTTTGGCCATACTGTATATGTGTAAAAACACTAATTCGATTTTGTATCCAAGATTCAGGCGCATAGAAAATAGTGGGGGTGGGTGGGGATTGGCTGTATCTCTTAAGTGTGTTGAAGTATTGCCAGGTAATTTTGCGGGTATAAACTATGACAAATAATGGTTGAAAAAAAGTCCATTACTTGTGACTACAATTAAACAGAGAAAAATATGATCCAATGAGCAAGTGCCCCCCCACACCCTGTTTCTATGGCGATAGGACGTTAGTACCTGCAATCCAACTGATTTATTTTGAGAAAATGGTGGTCAACCCTAATAATATTTGAATATGTTGTAGGCCAGGCATCTAGTTTTTTGACAGTATGTGTCATTTGTTCCAACGAAAATAAGGGAATACAGGTTTAGGAGGGTGTTCTTTGTGAATTTACCACATAAATAATAAAGCTATTTTTTTAGTATGTCTATACCTGAAAGAATATGCAAAGTCATTGCTTGATTGTATATAAGCTTTTCTAACTTCAGTTTTTTTGGCCATTTCTTCTTTGAAATCCATTTCGTCAGATGACAAAAGTTTAGTGATGCCCTTTGTATTTTGTATCTTAGAATGATCGTGTTATATTCGCTGAGAATGGATTTTTCATAACGTTTGTCTTGTTATGAATTGTGTTCATTCTTTTGTCCGGCTGTTTAAGGGCTTTCTGTGTTGCATTGACGTGCTCTTGTTAGCATTAACAGTTTAACTGATCAATACACCCTTTATAGGAAGAGGAGTTTCTGGCAGATCTTTCGTCTCCCCTTAGAATGGATGGAATTATGGATTTAATTTTTTGGAAAATCTAAGAAAATATAAGTAAATGTATTTTAGAGACAGTTTTTAACTTGTCATTCTGCTCATGTTCATTTCATTTTACCTGGCCTTTTCAAGTAATGGAGCTGTTCAAGAGGACCGATTCGAACTCGTTTTCTGCAAGGCTGAAGAACAATGGATCTTTCAATTTCTTTTATTTTAAAGCTAACAATCCAACAATCACCGTATACAAATATCGCTCAACACTATCTGCTCTTCGCACGTAGCCATTTGCTGTTCACTTTGTATCGGCTTTTGTTCCTTTCCGCTTCCTTCTTTTCTCCCATGTCCACCTTTCAACAACTGCAATTTGCGGACTTTAATACACTTTACAAGTGCTTCGTCCTCTGTTTTATTCATCCGCGTAAACAATCCTAAAGACGTCAGCACGACTTGTGTACCTAATGAGACGCCTATATTCACTGTTGGTAAACAAAGAAACCGAATTGCACAAAGACTTCAGTGACTAGAAAATCCATTAATGTAATGAAGAGAGAAATATGTCATTTATGTTAACGTAAATATATAGTACCTGGCTACTTGACGAAAGTCTCTTGACATTACTCTACCGGAGTCATTTCTTAGAGAACAATGATGACTACATTCGATCAATTAAATCGTGGCGACGGTACAAGCAATACATAGCATACAAGTCGTGTTTATAACAGATCCATTCCGATAACCGTAAACTTGCTACAAGGTCGGTGTTATTGGGTGGGTTATCATTGCCATAATAAATAAGTCATTATAAGAGGGTGTTTATATAGGTCCCTAAGATTCAGCTATGTAATCTGCTTTGCCCAAGTGCAACGTGTGTTAATGGCTGTCTCCAAAATGGGCCTTATCTTATCGAAATGTCAAATATGACACTATAGATTTACATTCTTACGCCTTATTTTGCAATATATTGATTCTACTGACGAGTAAAAACAACAACTCGGGTCTCAGATTTCACCTACCATTATTTTCATGCTTCTGGTTGCTTTTGTTGAATGTGACAACGACAGAGCATTTTAAATCATGCCATAGCAGTAGAAGGGGGGGGGGGAGGCATTGAAATTAACGTCACGTTTTTAATCAATGGTTGTAAACCATGGTATTCTGACCGTGCATAAGTTACTAATGCTTTGGCATTTAAATCAGTCAGAATGAAGTCAGGGGTGAACTGAAATATTATGAGTCAGTACCTAACTGTGAGTCTATATTAAAAGCGAAATTTCCATGAACCAGAAATTGTACATGGCTACTTCTGGACAAGAAATAGATCCACCATCTACAGACGTGATGTAATCAATCTTTTAAGGAAGCTCAGAAAGGACAAATCCGTTGAGTTCATGAAATCTGACAAATCAAACAGAATTGTAATTATGGACAAATGTGATTACATACAAATGATGGAGAAGATTTTATTTATTTACTTGATTGGTGTTTTATGCGATACTCAAGAATGAGAAGCTTTCAAGTGTCAAAACTAAATTCAGAAAGATTAAGGAAATCAACATCAAAGAGGAGAGTGAGGAAGACAGGCTATTGTCACCCAGGATGTGTGTGAACCTCTGAGATCAGTGGGTTGCCGTAACGCCATCTTATGGGGATTACGAAAAATTCATAAATATGGTTTTCCGATACGACCAATTCTATCATCTTGTGAAAGTCACACCTAACACTTCGCCAAATATTTTCGAAAATACTCAGCGAATAAGGGATTGACGAGACAATGAAAACCGTCAGCTTTTCATTATACAAGTAGATCCAAACTAACCCTGACATAGCCATCAAACATGTATGGAGCTTCCATGTCTCCAGTTCATTTTCCAATATTCTTGTTAATGAGACCATACATAAAACACTGGACACAGTCGATCCTAAGAAAATTTCTGTCTTCCATTCATTAAAAAGTTGCCGGCTCAGGAAAGTCTTGGAACCAACAACTTACAATATGACATTTCAGTTAACCAAAGAATCTGATGAACTGGTTGATGGTGTTGCCATCGGCTCACCTCTCGCTCAGGACATGGCACACAAGTTTATGAACAATTTCTATTATAAATTAATTTTCAATAAGGAGCAAATGTGTTTACCACTCCATTGTAATGCAACGTTGGAGGCACTTTCCTTACATTTGAAAACGAACAACATGCAAAATTGTTCTTGACATAGATACCTTAACGTCAGCCACACATTAAATTCATATCTGAACAATATCCTTTCTAGACGTGCTGATTATCAAAAACAGGACTTGAAAACTCAATTTACAAAAAACGACAAATGCTGGATTGTAGACTAAATAGACAAGCTTCATTAACAGCCTTCGAAATCAATCTCATAACAGCACTTGTGCCCAGAGTAATGAATATCTACAGCTCATATCGAAAGTGTTTCGGATGAATTAGAACATATAATACACACTCTACAACAGAATGAATTTCCGCTACATGTAATCGACAGAACGATTAGAGAGTATATCAACAAATGAATCAAATTAAATACTTTCGAACCAGACAGAAGGAAAGATTTTTATCAGACTCCCTCAACCGATAATGTTTGATTTTTGCGTGCTCTCGTGGTGTGTAAGTAGATAATGATGGCCATCTGTAGAAGTTAAAGTTTGCCATGAACTGAAGATTTTGTGTGAGAACCGAAAAGAGCAAACGTCCCAGGAACGTAAAACAACACAAAGCTAAGATAAGCCAGGAAAAATGTCAGCGATGCTGTAAGATTTTTGCGTGCTCTTTGGCGGTCATGACTTTCTCCCAGAGTGGCTTGGCTCTTGTGGTGATGGCAGGCAACGGTACCCAAAATGCTGAAGTCCACAGATAAGGTTATAAGCACAGTAGATAGAAGGAAAGGAACTCTTCCGTGTACTCGCCACCGTCTTCTGCTTTGTAACAAATTGTTATAATCAGAGTAACTTCGTTACTATAATGCTGTGCCGCCTTAATGACGAAAGAAATACTTTCCACCTTGACATCGTAAATAACCATTCATAAACGGCAGCATACCTTTATTCTCTACATGCATGAGATATTTGAATGGGACCTGCTTGCCCATGTTACATCATGCGAGGAATCTGATAGTTTCTGTCAGCATCTCAGATACACATAGAAGAAGAGGTGTTATTGTGTTATTATATGCCTTCATGTTTTGTTTATTGACGTCTAAAATGAACAGGTACCGACCCGTATTCATTTGGCCGAAGCTTCAGTTGGCCAATGCGATCGGCCTATCAGTGATGTTGTACCAGATTCAAATTCAACTTTCACAGGTTCTGCTACGGCTTTAAGTCAGTTTTGTGAGGCAAAACGGATGTTTTTCTCTGCTTACTCCGACTTTCTCCACCAAAACAACGATCGCAGGTGGGTGAGTAAAAATTTCTGGAGTACACCGTTAAACACCATGCCAATTATTAAATAAATACACATCTTAATCACTTGTAACCAAACCGATGTCTTCTAATTTATCCATATAATGTATTTGGGGGTATCCACTCGTTGGTATTTCCCGACCATAATGTTGATATGTGTTTGTAATGTCAACACGTTAAAGCATAGTCGACACGTTTTCCATGTCGTTACCAAATCTAGATAATCAAAGCTTGGAAATACGAAAATAAAACAATAACTTATATACTTATCCAAATTATTTCCTGTCCTAATGTGCAAAAGATATATACCTCTCGCCGATTGTAGCTAGAGCATTTTGTGGGGAAAACAACACTAGGTAATCAGCTGTTACCTCGGATCACTCGTGCGGGTTCCAGGGGAGGGGAGAGAACAACAAAGTTAGGAGATATTTCAGCTGCAACAGTATAACATGTACATTCGTTATCACTGTTTCCAGGGAAAGGCTGATTCTAGACCCTGCTCTCCTCTGTGGCTTCACCCTGTACTTTAAAATTAGCCACAGTGGCTGATCTGTGACAGTTTCCGGGGTGTGGATCAGCTAGAGCCTGCTCGCCTCTGTGGCTTCACCCTGTACTTTAATATTAGCCACAGTGGCTGATCTGTGACAGTTTCCGGGGTGTGGATCAGCTAGAGCCTGCTCGCCTCTGTGGCTTCACCCTGTACTTTAATATTAGCCACAGTGGCTGATCTGTGACAGTTTCCGGGGTGTGGATCAGCTAGAACCTGCTCGTCTCTGTGGCTTGACCCTGTTCTTTAATATTATCCACAATGCTGATCTTTGGCAAAGAATGAAGTACAGGGTCAAGCTGATCCACACTCGGGAATCTGTCTAGGCTGGTAACACCTATTTATCACAAACCGTATACTCCATTATCGCCCAAGCACTGAGACCTTGCCCCACTAGATACATGGAGGTTATTCAATAAATCAAGTCCATTACTCCGTTTTGAAATGCTTTCATTTTCTCGTCGTTGTGGTATTCACTGATCTGTTTGTCAGCTTTCACCCGCGTTTCCTTCGGGTTATCAATAATCCAAAACCTTCAGTTCAGTGTTCACTTAAATACATTTATTACCATGATACAATTTATTACATGGAGGAATGTATATTTGGTAAGTTTTTACAATTATTAATTAGTTGACTGGCTATTCATATTTTAAAATAATTGCCAGTCAATTAGATTTAAGATGGCAAATGATTTAAAGTCAATCACCAACAAAAACACACTTTCACTGGGCCGTCAAACTCAAAACAATTGAGGTGTAATTGTATTATCCCTTAGAACCTGTAGTGAAAAATGTCAGTTAAGCGCCACTGATTTGTTACTAACTTACCGCAGTGAAGACATGTCCATGTAGCTATTACGACTATACACATTATAAACTAGTCAGTCAGATTTAAATTAATATTCTAAAATGATCTTATTGTAACATAACACAATGAATACAATGCCCTGTTACAAGAACAACATCATTGTGTTGGAACAATAGAACAAGCCTCTCAAGGAGAACAATAGTTTCTTGCAATAACATAGTTTATTCTGCCATCACTCAGCACACATAGAATTCTGTAAATTTGGCTTATTAGATTTTAAAGTGCACTACTTCTATGTGCGTGATGAGGTGGCAATGTCTGCTCAAATTTTGGACCAAACAATCATCACTAACTTTATAGCGGGTATATAAAAATGAGTCCCACTAATTGTCTACTAAAAGACCCTCAATGCCAACGTCCACCGCCTAACTGTCCTCCAATTTACATTGTTACATCGGAAATCACAAAAGAGCATATTAAACTATGCGTCATCGTTGTTAACTCTTTTAATGTGATCCTTTAACAATGGTTTTAAATAAGCAAATTCTTGCCGTAGAATATTAGTCACGCAGTCACATGTCACCCTCTATTGTTTCATTGGACAATAGCACTGTTTATAGGCGTGATTTAACACAAACATTCATTGCCCTAATGATTACACGTCTGAAGCTTAGGGGGATTCACTGACACAAGGGTAAATACGGCGACATATATCAGTGCATAAAATCTGACACGGGATGTGTTGTCTGACATTCTGTTAAGGGCTGAGTATCTTTATCTTCAGGTGTTTGGTGACCCGCGAGTTGGTGGTATATTTAGCAGCTTTTATCAAGGCCCATTGCTTGCAAATGTATGTATACAAACACAATATAACGGTCGCGTAAAAGTTAGCTCACTATATATTTACAAACGAACAGAAACAAAGGTGTTGACAAGGCGATAGGCCAAGTGGACATTGTGTTAACCTAGCAAAAAGAACATTTCGTACAACCTCCCTACAACCTTACACTACATATGTGAAAACATTCTTGAGTAAAACGTTCAACACCAACTAATCAGTCAAACAATCAGCCTTAATCCCCCGCCGCGAACTGCCCCACATCCATTCAAGATGGTGTTGGGTGTCCGGTGTAAACCACAGACCTTCGATAGTCCTTCTTAGTTGGATGCGGGGAATACTATAATCGTATATAAATTTGAGACTTAAGTAAGACATGGCTTCGTGGAGTCGTCACCCGGGTCATAAACAGCCAAGGAAATCAACAGAAATACCATGTTTGTCAATGGATTGTCTCCACAGCGTACGTTAGCTGTGACATAAAGATCCACTTTAATGAACTTGGCGATTTTAGTCACACCATAGTTCAACATAAAAGAGTTTTGGTGAATTAATAACTCCACAGGGCATAAAAGTACATGTTTGTTTATAATTTTTTTAGGCTGTACAAGATAGCCATGTTTCTTCCCGATATTAAGAAGGAATCCAATTGTCATATCCCACTGGTTTAACAAAGTGTATACATCTTGTGAAATATCTTAATAATTTAGTCCAGTCATCTTGAAGACCATGATTAACAAGTATATAACACACTGAGAAGGGATTTAGATTCCGACATGAACCAGTGAGAAGACTACACTGTAGGCGATCATGGCGATCAAAACAATTTGAACCCATAAGACTTCTTTATATTTGCGATGTCTTTGTAATGAGTTTGTGGAGCTGATGCAGCGTTTTTGCTCTGCAATTGGTCCCGAATGAACTAATTAATATGCAAATAGACATATCCCAGTCAGGAAATCAGAAAATATTTGCTCCCTTGTTTAATTTTTGTGGAGGCAACGAGTGTTTCTTCAGCTGCCTTCAGCTGAACTATGTAGAAATTTGAGCAATGGAGTGATTTTGGAGCACAAAATTTATCGAATAGTCGTCAGCCATACTTTGTTTACAGTTGGTTTTCCACACTTTTAAACGCACGCGCACATACACCCCCGCAATATAAACGACATTGTACAATGTAGAGGGTAAAAACTAGAGCAGCGAAGATAGTGAGAAAGTTATCAAATGGTCAAATGTTACCCGTGAAATCCGGCATCTTGTCAATTTACTCTCAATCTTCATGTAAGTGTTTAAGAAGTAACAACTTACACCCTCCTTGCACATTGGCTTAAGCAAAATTAGGGAAAAGAAAATGTAGTGATAAATGCACTAGGCGTCACTGATCTACAAGCACTCAAAATGCTGTGTTGTCATCACATTTAGCACATGTACACACACGCGTGCACGCTCGCACACATATGTCTTCTGTAAAGTGAGATCTACTTCCCGCTGATTTATCTCTTCTTCAATGTGAAGTTACGCAACTCATACCGATTGAAGGCCTTGTGGCTTTGTCCGGGCGAGATATTGCTTTTGTTGGACATGAATCCGGTTTCCACGTCGATTTCTTCTGACTAGCACTGTACTCTGCGGACAATGAGACCTATTGATCAGTTTTATTATCTGAGCCAGAGAGAGCTGAAATATGCAAATCGAACATACGTAACGATAAAAGTTTAAACTCGGCAATAATACTCAGACTTTTACAGTGTACACATGTACATGTACAATAAATATACACGTACATGTACAAAAAAATCAAATCCAAAGCATGAAGTGAATTATGATAGCAGTTGGCTTTTCACCCGGAAACCTGTTCACAACTTGGACATGAAATCGTGAGTAAGTGAACGTTTAAGCCATAATCAAAATGCACGGATGTGATACTCTGAAATTTTGTTTTTTTACACGTTTATTGTTTTAACACATGCATAGTCAGCTGAATATCCGGCAACGACACATAGGGTTTCTGTTTGCCTGGACACAGAGCATGAATGTAAACTCCTTGAAATGAATATAAATCCGTACAAAGGTTTTATTGTCTTCAACAATAGAAACAGAGCACAACATATGGATAGAGAATAGACAACTTCAAAGTTTTACACAGTTATGGCTTTCCTTATAATGATATTAGTCAGTTTACAAAAGCAAAATGTCTGTTACATGGGAAATTCTGACTTGCAGTTTAATCCTCAAACATCTGATTTTGGTTATGATCTAGTCAATATTATCGCACTGTTCCCCAAATTCCAAAGATTCGTAACCAATTCATCCCCTTTCCGTCAAATGTGTTCTTCATATTGGTGGGTAAATTGTGAGAGAGAGATAAGAGTGTTGGTAGTATTAACATTTACGTAAGAATTGTTTATGAAGTGGCATTGCACTTTTGCGGAAGTCTCGCGATCCTGCGATCAGGGACAAGAGATTTCTGAAAGCCTTGTGACTTCAAACTAGATTTGTATGGTTTGTTGCACTTCGTGATAATTTCTTTTTTACTCTGAATCTTATTCTTCGCCAGATCTCAGCATAAAGAGGATTCGCATACAAATCACCAAAGAACTAAGAAAGTATACAAAATATTAAAAAAAAAATCAGGACGAATTCGTGCACTGAGAAGCAGTCAACAGTTTTCATTGATGACGAAAGAAACGCAATGAATGTTCTAGGAAAATGAATATAGTCAGTCTTCACATCGCGTACCACTTAAGTTTTATATGGTGTTACAAATCAAATATGTATCTCTGTTGTGCTTTGATTGCAAGTGTTCAAATATCCAACCTGGCGATCATACCCAACACGATGAGCATACCTGCCTTAACCTCAGGTTACGCGGAATGGAACACAATTATGAAGCAGAATCCCAGAAATTCTGAAGACTCCATCCGTATTTACAAACAGGACAGTACGCATTGTAAACTTTAAGAAACTTAGAGTGAAGGAGCTTGATGGAATATCCTGGCCACACTAGTTTTTGCAGTAATCACTTTTGAAACCTAAGGAGTTATCTTCTGGTATCACTTAACAACTTGCGAGCACACTCCTGTCAAAGGGAGAAAACCAGAGTAAAGGAATACGTCTTCCCCCTATCTGTTTGCACCACTCGCAAACTCACGTGGCTGTCGCGAGAATTATGCGAATGTTAAATAGAGCTTATTGCCTTGGAACTTACGAAGAGAAAGGATTATAGAAGATTTTTGGATTGTAATACCATCAGATCATACGGCAATCGTAGCAACAGACGTCGGTCTGCTAGAATCGTCTGTCGTGTCGCACGCCACCTCCGATTTCGGACGATAAGATTGCTGCCCACATTGGCAGAGCATTCCTTTTACACAGACATGGATTGATCGTATGCGGAATATGTAAATCAGGGGATCGACGATCGTGTTGAGTAAGTAGATAATGATGACCGACTGTGAGAAGTAGAAGTTCAGGTTTGGCATGGACACAAGACTTTGTGTGAGAACGGAGAAGTACAACGCCCCAGGAACATAAAACGCAACAAAACTGAGGTGAATCAGAAAGAATGTGACTGCCAGAGGTGTGTGGTTTTTGCGTGCTTTTTGGCTGTCGTGCTGTTCTCCCAGGACATTTTTATTATTATAGCGATGGTAGGCAATGATGCCTAATATACTGCAATGAATCACCAAGGTTATAAGCACAGCAGAAAGAATAACAATAGGAAGAAATTCTTCTGTATATCCGCCATTTTTTGCCGCTTTGTAGCAAATCACTGAGAAAGGTTCCCCAGGTTCCAGCTTAAGGAGTATGAGAGGCATCGTGAGAGACACCGTTATTGACAATATAATCAGAATACAGAGAAGCTTGGCCACTGCGCTGTACTTCATGGTATGATAGGACAGTGGCCTCAGTATGCAGTAGAGCCTGTCAATGGCCAAAGTCATCGAAGAGAATATTTGGTAAAAGGTTGCAAAATAAGCGTAGACATCGTAAACCGTGTTGGCGCACAGAACTGCCACCCTAACATCGTCTCCTTGATCATCAATGCCTAAAAGCTGAAATATCACCCGAGCCCCAAAACTGACTGACAGCAAAACGTCACCACAAATGGCGTTCCTCATCAAGAATTTCATCTTCATCTTGTTGTGACTGATTCTGTTAATTGCCAGGATGACGATGATGTTCAGAACCCAAGACGTCAGAACACAGAAGAGAGTCACGCCTGCCAGTAAGTAGGCGAGTGGGCCGAAGTCTCTTAACTGCATATCCGCATAGCCCGTGAAATTGAGGTGGAAACCCGAAGTATTCAGAGTTTGATTCGTTTGAGACATCGTTATAGATTGTAGGCTATCTAAGCTGAAATAAAAGAGAAAATATGTTATTGATTCACTTCAAGAAAAGTTTATTACATGTACAAAATTTCATCTCTCTATGTCAGTAAGGAAAATGGTGCTGCAATAATACGAGATAGTATACACTACAATAGTCTATATGTAGATTACTAAGTGAATAAAGATGATTGCTCAGATGGTTATGCCAGGTAAAGTAAACAGCGTATCAACAAAATAGTCGAGCATTCATAATGATGCTGATTATACACGATGCTCATACATAACCATGAAATCTCTATTCTAGTTTGTAAAATTTGATACCAGCCTAGCCATATTCGGGGGTGATATTTATATACATATAGGGCCTATTCCACTAACAATAGAATAGTCAGTAAATGCATCAGTAACACGTTACACATTCAAGTAATATATGACGCGAAAATGTATTTGTGGGCTTGTTGGGCAGAAAACGTGTTGGCTTCCAAGTCCCTATCTAATATATTTACAATGGAATCAATGTAGGGTCATTGGTGAGGTCACATTAGCTTAACTCTCTTGGCCATTTTTTGTTCTTTACAATACTGATTTTATCTATACAGCGCCATTGAAAGTTGTCTAGACCTTTCTTCTTCACCTCTCATTCGAGAGGCCACCTTTCTTCACTGGGCTAAGGTGTGCTTGAAACCCAAGGAGAGATCCACATATCAACCATACTATCTCTGAGAGTCTGAAGACACCATGTCGAGAGTGAAATACATATTCTTTCGTCGTTTTATAGTCGGGCTTTTAGTTAATCCATTTGTGGTTTAACAGATGTTTGTAGGAAATCGATCAGTCTATCAGTCATGCCTCTGAATTAATCAAACGGATATTGCTTTAATTCAACCACGTCGCCTATTTCTGTCACAATGTGAATGGAATGAAAAATATCATCTACGTCAGTGCATCCACAAAACCCAACCAATAGTTGTCTCCATGTTAAACATTTAAAACGCCACTGAAAGACATGTCTGTGTCAAACATTTAAAGCGCAACTGAAAGATATGCCGATATTAAGCACTTTTCATTCATTCCACACCATCAACTTACCCGCTTTCTCTGTTCAACCAGACTAAACCTGATGTCCAACGAGTTCTTCGCGTATCAATGCTTCTCTTGAAATCTGAAGACCGCCGTGTAAGGGTGAAATATTTATACACATATGCATGTATAATTTTCAACTCCTTGGTTACCTATTGGACGAGTAAGCCATTATAGTTAATGTTGTAGTTCGTTACAGTTGGGTTCGTGGGTTAAGGGTTGGCTTGATTAATCTGCATGCGAAGGTTAAAAGAGATGGTGGCCAACGCAGCTATGGAACCGACACGACAATGTTATTGTCACAATCTTACCTACCGAATGAGTAAGCCATTACAGTTAATCAGTTCGTGGTTTAAAGCTTCTGGCTTAATTAATCTGCATGTCCAGGTCAAAAGAGATGGTCGTGAACGCAGTATACTGGGGATTTCCTGTCCACGCAGCTAGGGAACCGACACGACAATGTTATTGTCATAAACTTCCGCTGTACGAGTCTGTTATTAAGAAAACCTTAGACCTCAGTAAGAATAATAATCAGAAAAACATATGAGTGGGCGTAAAATTCTTTTTACTATTTGCCACAGGCGGGATTTGCTCCATGCCATATTGGGACGACTCAGTGTAATATCGCTGTGAGAGATTCGAGACATATATTACTGGTTACTCTTTCATTTCTTCTGATTGGTAAACTTTGCAGTCTGTAGTGATCAGTTTGGATCAGCTGAGAAACCTCCCAAGGATAGTTTGTAAGGTACTTTGATGGATTTACACCTGGCATTTCCATTTCCTCAACTCCTAAACTTTACCCCTGTCTTATAAATTACACATTTTTAAACTGCGACGTTGAAAAAATACACAAATTTAAAAAAAAGATAAAAACGGAATTACAATATGACGAAGACAACTGCATTAAAGTAACATCAAGTGCTCTGAAGTGAACATCTCTTCCCAAAATCGCAGGTATGCCATATTTAATATACCCCAGTGGTCCCAGGCGTTTGACATATTTCGCAGGATATACGCAACAAAGTTTCCAGAGCAATCTCTAGGGCCTGACAAGTATGATAACACAATTAGAATTCTGAAAATGAATGAAAGCTTCTGTAAGCGCCGTGATGTTCAACCTGTTGGCTGGGCCAAAATTCATGATGAGCTATGGAGGCTTTGCTCTTCAAAAACTGCTCAAACAAGTGCTTCTTACACTGAAAACAATTTTCGCATCAAACAAAACCTTTCCCCCCTGGATACTGTTGGTAATTTTGTAGATCGGGCGTGTGTAACACCTTAAACTGCGGACGGAGACACGAATGCACAAAGTGTCACAAAAAGCACAGCGCCACATCATGTAAGTCAGCCTATTCCTCGGCCTCAACTCCCAACACCTGTTAACGTAGATCAACTAACTCATTTTCTTACGCAGTATCTTGCTGATCTGAAACACTATTTGATTGATGGCTTCTCATTTGGGTTTCACATGGGTGTGAGGGGCTCTCTTTCTGTAATAAAGGGCACAAAACACAACCATCGTTCGACAAAGAATCATCCAGCTATTGTTACCACAAAGCTACAAGACGAGCTTTCGCTGGGCAGGATACAAGGCCCTTTTGTTACGCCCCCATTGAAGGACTTCATCTGTTCCCCTCTAGGTGTTATTCCAAAAAGAAGAGAGTAAATTTCGCCTTGTTCATGATTTATCATATCCTGAGGTGGCCTCAGTAAAGTCACTTATAAATAAGGAATTTTCTTCCGTGAATTCTGAGTCTGTAGAGACAGTTATTAATGTGGTATTGTCCAAATACAGGCACTGCCTCGTGGCAAAAGCTGATATAGAGGATGACTTTCACATCATCATCCCAGTCCATGCCCAAGCCTACAAACTGTTAGGTTTTAGATGGAACAACTGTTACTACTATGATTGTTGTCCAACTATGGGCGTATCTTCCTCTTGTAAAATCTTTGAGTGATTCAGTTCAACGTTGCAGTGAATACTGCCGACACATTTTAGGGTTACTGGAGTATCACATATGATTGATGATTTCATTTTTGTAGGTCCCAAATATTCCATGAAATGCAGTCAAGATCTTCAGAACTTCTTCTATCTCTTTGATGTGTTAGGGATTAGAATTAAACAATCAAAAACGGTTCAGCCCACTACGGTAATTCAAGGATATGGCATTGAAATAGATTCAAACAAGATGGAAGATCGCCTTCCGCAAGATAAACTGGACAAAGCACTTAACCTGCTTTTACCACTAAAATCTAGGAAAATGGTGACACTTTTAGAACTCCAATCTCTCCTTGGATATCTGAACTTTTGCTGCTTAGTAATTATCTTGGACGTGCTTTCCTCCGCGGTTTGCAAAACCTAACAGTGGGTCTTACTAAACCATATCATCACTTGCGGTTAAATAAGGAGGAGGTTGCGGCCTCCGTGGCTCAGTCGGTTAGCGAGCTATCACAGCACAATGATCCGAAGCCTCCCACCAATGCGGTTGCTGTGAGTTCAAGTCCAGCTCGTCCTAGCTTCCTCTCCGGCCGTAAGTGGAAAGGTCTGCCAGCAACCTGCGGATGGTCGTGAGTTTCCGTCGGGCTCTGCCCAGTTTCCTCCCACCATAATGCCCGCCGTCGTATAAGTGAAATATTCTTGAATACGGCGTAAAACACCAATCAAATAAATAAAATAAATAAAAAAATAAATAAGGAGGCTAGAGTCAGATTGGCTAAATTTCTTGAACAACTTTAATGGAAAATTTTGTTTTCATTTTTCTATCTGGGTATCGTCAGATCACATTCTTCTTTACACTAATGCAGGTTTTGGAAAAGATTAGTGGCTTTGCTGCTGTTCTAGGCAATCAGTGGTTGGCTGCTCAGTGGCACTAAGCACCTTAACATTACAGACAAGGAACTATTCCGTATTGTTGTTCCAGTGGAACTAATGGGCCCGAAATTAAAAGAAATCACAGGATTTTATTTCTTACTGATAATGCGACTGGCGTGGAGATAATTAGCAGTATGTCGTCCATGTGGCCAGTCATAATGGAATTGGTCAGAAAATTAGTTTTTAACGACTCTGAAATGTAATATTTCTTTTCACTCTAAATATATAGGTGGAAAATTAAACTCAGTGGCTGATCGACTGTCCCGTTTTCAACTCAGGAAGCCCGACGCCTAGCGCCGGGGTTGGCACCTCAGCCTGTGAATATTCCGCCACAGAGTTACAGGCTGTAGTTAACAAGCTAGTGCAAGCTTCTTCAGGCAAACAGCGCTCAAAAGAGCAATCGGAAAATGAAACAACAATTCATGTCTTTCCAGCTGGCTAGATTCCCCAATCAGCCGGTTTTCCCTTCAACGCCGACAAAAATTTCAACGTTCATAGTTTATCTTTTCCTGAGGAATTTTAGTGCTGCCACAATCTATTCTGGTATTTCGGCCATTAGCTTCGTGCATCACATCGGCAGTCTTCAACAAGCCATTTCCTAATCCAAAAATTTTAAAAGGATTAAAAAGGCTTAAAACCTCTTGCCACACCCGTCTACCTACCACAATTCCCATTTTAGAAAAACTGGTAAGAAATTTGCATAATGTTTTCCCTTCCTATTTCCTAACATCTCTATTTAAGGCAATGTTCTTTTCAGCTTTCCATGCTTTCCTGCGTAGAGGTGAAATTACAGTTCCTGAAAACAACAACACAGACACCATTTTACAAGTTAAGTACATTGAATTTCACACAACACATGAGGAAACATCTGCACTTACATTACGGTTGTACCATTATAAAAACAGTGACTTGCTCCCTATAAATATACATCTTCCAGCTTCTCAAAATTATGTCATCTACCCATTTAGGTCTCTTAAGACATATTTAAACCTTTCTCGACACTCATCCGGCCCTTTATTTCAGCTCATCAACGGTTCCCCTGTGTCTTACAATTATTTTTCTAGCACTTTAAAGACTGCATTGGAATTTATTGGCTTAGCACACAACGCTATACGGGACACAGCTTCAGAATCGGAGCTGCATGTACAGCTACTCCTCTGTGAATACCGGAAGCTGTTATACAACAGTTAGGTCGTTGGAGGTTAAACGCACTGCGAAAGTACATCAGAATTAATATATTCTAGACTCCATTTCACATATGTATATGGGAATACTTCAGTGAAATACATTATCGCATATTATACGATACCTGGAGGCCAGCATTTAACTGCCCCTTGTTTGTTTGTTTGTTTTTTTTCTTCTATACGCAAATCATGTCTGTATGAGATATTTTTACCGTATCAACAAATGTCATTTTCGTGAAGGCCAAGATTTAACCGCTTCACTGGTTTACTTCCTTGGTTTATCATAATTTTAATGGTGTCGGTAGATAAGTTTTCTTGCTTAGGAATAGTTAAACATGGCGGGTCCCTCAACCGCCTCAGCTCAAACAGCATAGACTTCGGTTCTACGGTTACAAGTCAGTACTTGGCTGGTCTAAACGTATGCCATTCGTGAATAAATATATACCTTGGAGGCCATTATTTTAACTGCTCCTTGACTTACTCTTAACAAACTCTCATTTTGCGGTAAAAATGAGCTAAATGTTTGATTATCATCTGTATTATTTGAAGTATTCTTAATAACCAGTATCCAGTTAGGAATCCAGCAGTTAACAATATTCTCTTTTAGAACAGAATTAATCAAATATTCCTTTCCCCCAGCAATAGTGATTGAATGGAATACATTACCAAATGGCATTAAGTCAATTCAAGATAGAAATATCTTTAGTTGTAAGCTAAAGAATTACCGTAAAAAAAAGTTCAGCCTCCAAAATGGTGCTATTTTGGAGAAAGGTGTTAAAAATATGCTACTATGCCAAAGGCGAAATGGTGCAGTTGACAGAGCAGTGATCTTTTTCTTAATATCGGCTGAGATTCCACTGCATGTCGATGTGGTAATAATGAAGAGTCAGTTGATCACTTTTTGATGGGTTAATCATGGTTGACTGGTCATAGGAAGTTGATGATGGATCTAGTAAAAGCGTGTGTCTCATTTTGTAGCTAAGTGCATGAGTTGGAAAGGTAAGAATCGGCTTTTGGTGATAAGTTTGTCATGAAGAGCATATAATTTAAAAATAAGTTCCATCTTGCTTCTCATCCACGACCAAGAAGGTATTAAGACCAAATCAATTTTGGGGGAAGTTTGAATCCTGCTCTCAAGGTGAGGTGCACTTGAAGGAACACATTTAGACAAAACACGTGTTGATTCCAAATGTGATCTTCATTTTTCGGCATTTTTGTACATTTTACAGTGACCTAAGTGACGTCACACTTTTTTATGCTAAAGATCCTGTAACATTTATATTTCCAAATCAAATACAAATACAAGTGTTGTACTTGTACCCATAGAACGCACGCATACAGCAACCAGATGTTTAGAAGCTAAAAGAACCTATGACGTCACTGTGTTTCAGCGTGCTCAATGTGGTTCAAAAAGTCCACCATGATAGTGCCTCAATCTTTATTTCCGTTTTAATCACCAAAAAAAAGACCAAAAAGTAATGACTACATGTGGAATCACCACGAAATGATCTTTATTTAAATGTGATCTGTGAGCCATTTTGAGCGTTTTCGCTTCTAGTTTTAAATGTTTCACGAGTCATATCTGTCGTATGTGACTTGACTGACATACCTCTTCGTTGTATACCTCCCGAATTAGTCATGCGTCAGGTGGTGACTACGAACGGTCGACCGTGGAACAGTTCTGGAGGCGTTGTCTACAGGTGCACAGGCTCTTGATCTTGCTGAGAATCTCCCCAAATGGAGAGGAAGGACCTGTGCTCCTTACTACTGACTGCGACTATCCTCACTCTCAAAACAATGTCGTTTTTCACTCCGAAGTATCTAAATTCAGCTTCTAACCGAAGGAGTGATTAAAAATATAATTACAAGCAAATGTGTTTGAATACCGTAACTTCATATATAATGGGCTATGACAAATATGGTGTCAAAAACATTAACAAACCTTGTCTATTGTTATATTGTCAAGATATGTATGTTGGTTCTTCATTTTTAAGCTACAATCAATAGAAAGTTGAACAAATATTTATAGAAGTCATGGAAAGAAGGTTACAGAAATAGGGCAGTATAATATGTGTTTCATATAGTTTATATTACTATATTTTCACACGTGGAGGGGTCTCCAGACAATGTCACTGATGTCGATAACATTTCTTGGACGAAGAACTTGGTTTTCTTTTCCATTACTCTCTCCTGCTATAATAAAATATAGTGCTTGTCGTATCAGAAATTAGCAGATATTGTTATGTTAAGTACTTCTAGAGACTTAATCGGGTATGGAGTACCAGTGTTTGCACATTTCGTGACTTGAACATGGGTTATGTATTCCTCATATCACTAAAATCCATACTGTCAAAAAGATCATCCGTGAAATCCGTTATCTGAGGGATAATGGCTTGCCCTTCCGATACTCTAACGGATTACCCCTTTTCCGCTGTAGATAAGGAAATAATAATCAGGAAAGGGTTAATCCGCAAGATCAGCGCTAAAGGCAATCCTTCATCCCTCAAATAATGGATTTAACAGAAAATTTTTTTCACAGTAGTTTTTGCACATAGGGAGCTGATTTAAAAAAACGCTTTAGAATGGTATTCTGAACATTTTTTTTCGTATTTATCATTTTATTTATTTATTTTATTTATTTGATTGGTGTTTTACGCCGTACTCAAGAATATTTCACTTACACGACGGCGCCCAGCATAATGGTGGGAGGAAACCAGGCATAGCCTGGCGGGAACCCACCACCATCCGCAGGTTGCAGGCAGACCTTCCCACTTAAGACCGGAGAGGAGGCCAGCATGAGCTGGACTTGAACTCACAGCAACCACATTGGTGGGAGGCTTTTGAGTCATTACGCTGCGCTAGTGCGCTAACCAACTGAGCCACAGAGGCCCCCGATTTATCATTCTACATACAAAGTTAAAGGTAATTTCAGTAAAATGTCCTGAACTAATTTCTATCGCACATAGGAACAGATTCGAATTCAACAGTGGCCGTCGTGTCTGTACACCTAGCGCCTGGAAACTTCGTCAGTTACTCACCAAATGTCGGGAATTACCTGGTCATCAAACCAGTGGATTGTCATGGGTTTCCCTACATGGACTCTGTCCGGTTTCCTCTCACCATAGCACTGGCCGTCGTCGTATAAGTGAAAAGAAATAAAGTGAAAAAAATCACTACTCCGGTTTATAAGTGAAAAAATCTCAAGAATAGCCTTAACAATCAATCAATCAATTAATCGACCAACCAACCAACCAACCAATGAGGGAGTGGGGACGATAGAATTGGTAAGTAAATATTCTGTTAGGATTATGCATCTTCAATTCTGATCAACCCTAACTGATCCACCATGAAATATTGTGACTTAACATCTCAAGTGACTGAAGAAATAAATTTCTTTAGGCCTGATTCACGTGATTTAAGGCTGTTCTCTTTCTCTTCCACAGCACAATCCACAACTCCCGACCGAAACTGGACATGCTCGTCCATGGGATCCTGTCTTTCTTCATGCTGATTCGCCTCTTGCATGCCATCTTCGCATTTAGGGGAATCCCACATACAGCCACAGTTCATGAAGAGATGGTGGTTCCCACCACTCTTCTGACAACATAGGAGTCGCACTCTGGGCTCGCTTTAAGTCAAGGCTACCTCTAGACAAATTTGACCTTTACACCCCGATGCACCCGTTCATCCAAGATGGTCTAATAATCTGCTGGTTGTTCAGCCATCAATCCAAGCTACGTCCATAAAAATGAAATTAAAATCGTTCAGTGGCATATTTTTCATTATATCATTTAAACACGGGTATTTGCATGATAAACAATAGTTTCTACAGTGTTGAATCTAGGCGTCGAACATTCACATGCCAGCCGTCAACCAAAATGGGCGTTCCGGGTCATTATTCGCAAGACCAGTTTCCAAAAACGACAAATAACACAAACCCCCAAAGAACTAAGGAAATATA